>JBBJLS010000039.1:10118997-10136497 GCA_037577275.1 Bryconaethiops microstoma | reverse complement strand
ATTATTAATATAGGATTTACTAAGCCAGACAGCACTTTTTAAGGGAAAACACTTAAAAATTTTGGCATGTTCTATGAGCATTGGTGCAAGGAACAGATCCCTCTGTGTTTGTGCAAGTGTTAAATTATCACTGAATGCAGCTGAGTCATGGTTTTGTGTCCAAATGTGAACTCAGATCCCTGTAAAGGACCTACAAAGGAACCAGACTCATGTGTTGACCTGATAACAGCCCCAGTCCACTTCATGTTTTGTAGTAAAATACAATATATTAAAATACCGTGTTAAATGAAAATAATTGAGATCATGGCTTTGAACCTGACTCAGCTCGTCCATTAGATATTGAGCTAAATTGTTGAGTTTAAAGTTTGATTACATTGTGAACACAAACAGCAGATCATTTGAAGCTGGTCCCCTTTAGAAGATAGCAGTTCAGTAACATTTAAGAGCAACTGTACCTTTACTCTTGAAACCAAAATGTTCTTTTTTACATATAATTGAAACATTTTAGCTGCCTTTAACAATGTGTCAATACTTCAGCAGACTAAATTTTCAGCAGACCAAATGGTTCAAAATGTTTTAAATGACTTGTTCCAACAGCAACGACTCATTTCCTCCACTATAATAACAAATAAAAAATATATATTTCTAGAGAGAGAAAACACTGTCCACACCATATAATGAAGGATGAGCAAAGCAGAAGTTAATTCAGCTGTGCAAACTTTTTCATTTGAGCGGCAGACCAGACTCAATAAAAGAGGTATTGTTAATGCATACTGTGAGATCATGTAGCTTGAAATAGCTCCTGTATAAATGTCAGGATCTTGTAAAGGGGACTGATGGATAGATAATGAGTTTACTGTACTACACTGCATAAATTAAAGATAATGGACATTTTGGAAGATGCAGCATGTTTGGCTTCGTAATTAAACATGCATTTGAATCTCCTCCCCCTCGCAATGTTAATCACAGTATGGTATCTTTCCTGCAGGAGTAATTGCATCAGAAACGATGGAAGCGGTGGATCCCACAGCTGCTGTCAGTCCCTCGGGTTCTGTGAGCAGTTTTGATTCTGCGCCCATACTGGGCAGCCAGCAGAGATGGGCCTTAAAATCTTTGAGAGAATACGGACCCCCTGGCAGTAGTGGAGTCCTTTTGACCCAGACCACTGGACCTATGGAGGCAAAAAGAGGGGCACTAGAGATCATGGCGATGCCAGTCTCCAGAGATAATCATGAGAACTTCTCTGGGGAAGGGAAAGATCTGACTGAAGAGAGTTATCCACCTCCTGAGGGCCCTCCTTCACAGTCCTCACCACAAACAGGGACTTCAGAGGAGGAGAAAGATACTGACGGAAGTGGAGGGAAGGACTTGTTTAGCAATAATAGTCAAGTGAAAGGCAGTACTTCTTCTGAAGACCAGAGTGTACTTCTACAAACCACAGTCCAGTGGAAGCTTGTTGACCTGCCAGCTGGGCCAACTCGACCACCCCGCACTGGTGCCAGCATCTCTGAACCCAAACACAATGACTCAGACAGCACAGCTGCCGAGGCCAGGGGGGAAATCCTCTATGTGCGTCGTCCGACAGAGAAATCTGGAAACAACCCCTTTAGCAAGGTCCAGGTACCTTTAGTCACAAGGAAGCAGAGCTTAAACGCTCCCAGCACTGTAACCCAAATTCATTTTGTCGCCACTACCCCAGAACTTACTCCAGAGGTCACGAGTGCTGTAGGAGAAACAGCAAGCAGCATGTCTATGACAACAGTTAACAACCCGATTCCAACCACGGATGCCACCACAACTGGAGATATTACATTCAGCCAAGATTCCACCATGTCCTTTACTTGGCTACCAGTGGTTCAAGAAGAGACTCATGAACCGCAAACACATTTGCCAACCACAACTGTGACCAACGTAAGATTTGAGACCACCACTAACACACCTCAGCTGATCACACCAGACAGAGAGGAAACCTCTCAGCAGGCAGAGTCCAGATCGGGGGTTTCAGAGTCATTTGTGGTAGGTCATGGCTGGAGAACATCGGGACAGGACTCTGTGGCCACCGAGAGCCAGTCCTCTTCCACCACAGAAAGCATAGGTGGGGATAACTCAAGTGAAGCCATGGACCACTCGGCCAGCATCCCTCCAGCTTTATCAGGTGAGTCTCCATTTTTTTGTCACCCATATGTTCTGTATGAACTTGTTCCCATGTGTGTGACAGTGTTATGATTAGCTTGTCCTTTCCTGAGTGCAGCATCTCATCTTAAGTGGCTTCACCTCCCTGAGAGAAGACTTCATTTTTCATGCCCTGAATGTTTTCTATTCCCTCACTCCCTCTTCACAACACAGAGGATGAGTGTAAACAAAGAAAGTGCAAATAACCAGACTGAAGCAAACCTAGCACAGTAATTATAAGGTCAGGGGAGGTGCAATTAGAGAAGCAGGCTAAGGCAAAGATCTTAGTCCCGAGCAGATCAATGTTGATGGAAGCTGGTAGATATGTGCAGTAATTGACTTCAGTCTCACTCACTTGTCTATGCCCATGTTTTTAAATTGTACAGGGTGTGCAAGCTCAGGCTCTGCTTGTTCGAATTGATTTTTTTCCTGTTTGGGAGACTCTTGGGGAGCTTTAAAAGACTACAGATGGGTGGATAAGCAAGCAAAGTAATGGCAGTGAAAGTAGATATGTTTGAGTCTTTCTTTTATGATGAATGTCAACACAGTTGCTTTCTGTGGTGGAAAGAAACTCCCAGAAGAACCAGTCAAGTGAACCTTTCTGAAAACTGCTCCCACTTAATAACCACTGTGATGATGCATTCTGAGTACAACCTTATTACATCTGATTACAAAGCAATCATATAGGGCATAATTAGCCTGATGGGGTGTGTGTGTGTGTGTGTGTGTGTGTGTGTGTGTCTGATATTATGTAACTTGGTTAGCTAATATGAAATTGCTATATAAGCAAAGAATCAAATGGTTATATCATCGCTATCACATCAAAACCTCATTTGTTACACAAACATTTTATAGTCAAACATTGCTTCAAAAAAATTACACAAACACACTTCACATACAAAGCCTGTTTATTTAATCTTAGCAACTGACAAGTTATTTTGCTTAATAACTAGAACTAGGCCTAAACCACAACAGCACGTCTGCGGTGCCTTGCTTAAGAGCTGAATATGGTCTGAGCAGGCTGAACAAAGTTTTGGAGATGTATTTTTACCAAAACAATTTGGGCAGCTCACAGCTGCAGTTCAAAAGAAGCCAAATATGTCAGATTGACTACACTAGGAATAATGGAACACTAGGTAAATTAGATTTTTTTGCCTAACTATTGCTTTCAGAGGCCATTACCAAATTCTCAAATGGATTGCCAACAGGACAGCGTTAATAATGCATTAAAACATTATTATTATAATGAAAAACTTTTATAATATTCTTGTACTGTTGGTGTTTCATGAAAGCAATAAACCACTCAAGATGACGTGTTGCAGTGATTTTACATTGTATTTTACACTGATTGAACAATTCTACATTTCCAGTTAAAGGGTTTTATAACAATGTCCCTTATTTGTGGTAAATCCTTATAAAGCATGGCCTGTTGTGGTTTATTGATTCACTTTTTCTTGCTTTTGTTTTAAATAATTGAAACACATGGCTGTTTGGAGGCACAAGTCTGGTATTTGAGTTTCCCTGTGGGTACTGTTTGAAACACAGCAGCGGACTTTCTGCTAAAATTCCTCTTGTCTGCTGATTATATTTCAGCACACCAGCCAGCTGGAAAGAATCCCTCACAGTCTGTATTCAGTCAGTCTCTGACATAGCGTCGCTCTGCGCTGGTTGAAACAGCTGACACTCCGCAACATATAAAAAAACCTGACAAGGAAACGGGCAGTTAATGAAATACCTGGATGCTTTGAGCAAAGAAGGGAGAGCCCTGTTTGTCCTCTTTTTTCCCCCGTGGTGCAGGTGGAAGTTCGTCGGGCCTCTTTAATCAATGATGCACTGGTGGAGAGGCTTCTGCTCTCTGTTTTCCCCCAGAGGCCTTTTAGGCATCACGGAAGGGCCTCTTGAAAAATGGCCACTTTCACCGCAGTCACAACAGCATCGCCATGCTGGCCCGCCTTTAATTAGGAATAGGCATCATCCTGTGATAGGTTGAAGAGACGCTGGGTCTTGCATGCCTCTGTTGCTCTATCAGTCCCGGTGACATGCCCCGGAGCTGTATGAACACTCAAGCAGGCCAGTCGGCACTCTCCGAGGAGTAAACAGGCACATATCTCTTGAACTCCTGGTATACAGTGCATGGCATACATACACCCACACACGAGAAAAAATCAACAAGAAACACAAAGATAATTTCTGTTGGTGGGTGAGAGAACTGAGGGCAGTATTCTTAGATTGTTTTTTTCAGGTCCATACATCATATGTCATTCTGACAGATATGTTATGTGTCATAATCTGTCGCTAAACACTGTAAACATTTCATGATGACTGGTCCAGTGGAAATAATTTCTAAATGTAAGTAATTTCAAATTAATCTGAATGCATAAACATGCCCTACATAAGAACCCATTTTTGGTTCAATCAAGGGTCTGACAGACCATTTCCTTAATAAATCGAAATAGGCTGAACACGACACAATAGCTAACAAGTGAACAGGCTCCTCCATTAACATTCAGTTAGGCTTTACTAAAGGATTCAATGTAAAACTGCAGTATATTTTGAATTTCTAGCACATTTACAAACTAGTGTTAAAGGAGAGCCCAGCTAGCTTTAAAGTCAGATGTAGACTAAATGGTTTGATGTGAAATTCTCCATCCTAAAGAAACTAATAAATTTAAAATTGATCACAGTGGTGGTGATAGGAACCCAACGTCTAATGTTTAAATTGTCATCATATGGTAAAACAACTCCTTATACAGACGTTCCCCAGGTTTGTGTTGATGCTCAAGGTGTCAGACGTCATGCTGAGCTTTGTTTTGTGTTTCAAAACAACCAAAGTTATTGTAATTTAAAACATGTAATAATAATAATAACCACTACTGGGGATTTTAAATTGGCATCACAAGCAAAAGAGGATAAAGAACAAAAAATACTTTGAAGATCAAAATTTCTTTGAAGATCTTTGAACCTAGGACCACATGTGGATGGGGAAAACCCGCAGAGGGAGGGGGTCCGGAGAGCGGCCGAGAGGGCTCTAAGGGTTAGTATCTTTAAAAGATATATTAGAGAAAGCTAGTTTGTGAAATGGTTTCAAATACATTGTCTCATGTCTGAGACAAAAGCTTTAGGAGCAGGTTTTTCAAAATCCTTTAATAGTAGATGAGCACACTCAGAGCTTTGTAAGGCAAAATAATTTTTTTGTTCACACCAAACCAATTAATGGACCAATAGAAAGTTTACCGTTTATATTTAGCCGATCTTGCATTAAAATGACTTCCCCTCTTCTATTGAGTTACAATTTCTTTATTATGAGGATTTCTTGCAACACTGAAGTTGTTAGTGTATGATTAATGGTGTGATAGAGATGTTGTCCTACTAGTAAGGCCCCAAATCATCACACACACAAACACACACACACACACACACACACACACACACACACACACACACACACACACACACACACCTACTGTCTGCACATTTTTTAGGCCGCTCTTGATAGGAATGTCTGCTCCGAAAATGTTTAATGAGGAAAAGTTTAATGCGAATGTAGCCTCATGTCTTACATGTCTGTTTTAATGGCCAATTAAGCTTCACATACTGGATCATGCGAAATATCCAGATCAGCATTAATGCTGGACTTCCAGTCCTTGAACCACGTGGACCACTAAATTCGAAACTCACGCCCTTTCCGGGGATCTGTTCGAGGTGTATCAGATAGTAAATAGAGCGCCTTTGAGTTTCTGCCTTCCAGCTAAATCTTTAAGACAGCCTAGTCTGCCTACAAGGTAGAACACAATGAATTTATGCCTGGTGTGGTAAATCCAGAGGGAGAGGAAATAAAAAAGCTTGTCTTTAAGCCTCTACATGTAGCTACTTTTCTTGCTTTTTTGCTTCAAGCCGCCTACCAGACCTTGAATTCAGCATGAGGAGCCAAGAGTGAGGAGGCTATTGATTTTCCTGCCCAGTTTTCTTTATCACTACATCCAGCTCCTCCAGGTTTACGTTCAAAAATGCACTCCACTGCTTATTTTTCCGTCATTGTTATGTCTTGTTTCCCGGCGATGTTTATGAAGACGCCTCTGCCCTCTTTGGCTCAGAAAGCCGGAGTTGGTCTGGAGCTCTGGCTCCGAGTTCGTTCCTCAGGAACATCTTGCGTGAAGGCCTTCACGGCCGGTTCATTCTGAAGTCTGTTGCTCCTCTTTTCATTTCACTGCTGTCTACACTGAGCATAAATGGTATTTTTTCCCCATATCAGTCACGCTGGATCTAATCCTGTAAAATTCGCCAGCGCTTACTTAATGAATGGGATTTGAAGGAAGCGTCGCTTTAGGGAGCGGTATAGCTTGGTGTGATTAGAAAAAAGGGTCATACTGACTGTGATGAGCATTCGATTTATTTTGTCAGAGAAGCCGGAGAAAATGCCAAGAACTCAAGTGTGCAAAATGGGCTTAGATGTGAACATCACCGCAGGTTCTATTTAAGTAAACATGCTTTTTTAAGGGTTAATTTCATGAAATGTATAAGCTTTTCAGGGTGAAGTGCACTAAATCAAACTAGTCTGCGTCTTGAAAATCCTCACTGTAGTTCTTGAACGCCAGTTATTTTAAGGATCTGCTGTGTTAATTGGATCTGCTGCACATTGCAAAGCACTGCGTTTTTGTCCTGTCTGATTACTGGTGTTTGTTTTTCGTGGTCTGAATGTTGAATGTACTTCTCAATGCTCCCCAAGTGCACGTCAAACTCACTCGGGTGCCAAACGTACTTGTCACATTAATTAGAACCTTGCTCTTGGTGCCTTGGTATTTGCTTGTTATATACTGTGTTTGCATTTAAAAGGCTCATATCTTATATTTTTCATTTTTTCCCCTGAGGTTCACCAAGACATTTGTGTGGGGGTTTTTTGTATCAAAATAATTCCTTGTTACAAGACCTTTTTCCTGTATTAACAGCTTGTTAATATTTCCTTTAGACTACTATATGTAATTGATCACTGCTAAGATTGGCTTCGTAAAGCTGGGAGGTGGGGTGGTGGCTTTTAACTCTTTTGGCACTGGCTCATTGGCAATGCCCCCCTTCCCCTAAAAAAGAATCTAAATCTGAGTGGGCAGTACCTCTCCATGTCTACTACAGTGGGCGAAAACACAAACACAAGGTTCTGTGGACCTCCTCTGTGGTTTGTGTTGTGTTTTAAATTTAATTGCTTTGTATCTTATTTTCACCTGGCTATGACACAATGTCATTTGCATGGGTCTAGAGCATATTTTTCATTCACATATGTCAAATGTAATTAATTTTCCCATTTTCTGCTGCATGATTTGCTCACAATATTTCAAAGCTTTGACTCTTAATTTTCCTTAGAGTTTGTAAGTATGTTTTTAGCAAATTAGAGAAATTAAACAAAGCTGACTGAATCTCAGACACAATTTCTAATCATATTCTCGTCAAACTGGATTATGAAAACGTTTTCTAAAAAAACCCACCCACATTATAACTTGTGGGAATGGCCTAGATAAAACCACTACAGGCTGAAAATGCAGACATATGGAACCATATAATTTTTTGTGACGTCACAAACGTAAGTTTAGAATAGGCTGTTTTTCCGGCCTGAAAAAGGAAGGGAAGTTTATATGCTATTCTACTTTCTAATCTCAGTTGTTTTTCACTTTTTAGATCTTCAGGTACTAGATATCTTTTCCCAGTTTGACCTCCACCTTTTTCTCTCTCTCTTTTACATATTTTGAATCTGATTTCCCATGATTGGACCCCTGTTTTTAACCGTGAGTTTAACTACTTGATTGAAAGGAGTCTACTGCAGATTGTACTGCATTTGAGGTAGATTGAGGTAGAACTTTAGATGCGATCAGACTTACCTCATTCATGCATTTGCTCTGGTCATCACAAAGCAGTCATATTCAGTCCATGTTGCAGAAATCCACTCTTTTTGAGTCTCATCCAAATTCCTCATTCTGCCCAAGGTTATCCCTGCACCTGTTTTGATACCGAGCACAGTGGCTCATTGTTTGGTGGATCACACTGGGCCTTGAGGCCCCAGTCCATGGATATGCATGAAACAGATAACATCTATCTGTTTCAAGCCTCTCTATATTACAGAATCTCAAAAAATCAAAGCAACAGTAAAAAAAAGGTTCTGCAAAATTGTGCATAGAAACAGTATTTGAATCTCATGTAAAATGCATCACTCCAGGTTAAAAATATCTTCTTGAGATACTTAACAGAAATAGTTGTCATACCTAGGCGAGGTGTGTTTCATGTGAGCGGCTTATGTCGGCTTGGTAAATTTTAGGGATCCGTGCCAGGGGGAGCAGGGTTGCTGGCCAAGATCCAAAGGGATGATGACTCTGGGCCTGAATTTAATGATGAACTCTAAATACCATTGAACACCACAGTTTGCTTCAAAGTACCTGAACGTATGATGTTTAACAGTGTATGGTAACAGATCACATGGTAATTAGTCTATATATAGAATATTAGTCTGTAATTCCTCTCTATCAGAAAGGGTGACGTGTTGTGGATGGGTGTAAGTATCTGCCACCTCATCAGTTAATCTCTAGTTTGATCCCTGCCGTTATCTCCGTCCATCTGTGGCTGGGAGTCCATTAAAGCATAGTTAACCTCTCTCTCTCTCTCTGGGTGGGATGGCCCTGCCTTTGCCCCTTTACTCAGCCAGCATCACTGTCAGTACCTGATGTAACAGAATTGGTAGTTAGCATTTAGTTCTTCTTAAGTTTTGTTGTTATTTTTATTCCACCTGTTTTTTGGCGCCGCTTCTCATCAGAGCCTGTATTGAATTCAAAACGATCAAAACAATCTTTAATATCCCCTGCAGTGAGCAGATTTTTTATGCTGTTTAGGGGCCGAGTACTAATCATTTAAAAAATCGATTTTTGAGGTCGAGTCCCCAGTGTAATGCACGGGAAGAGAAAAAGGACTGTTGAGTAGCCTTTAAAATGTGTGTCGGAGAGAGAGTCTGTGATGTGACGTCTATGAAGTCCAGAAAAGGGGGAAAAAAAGCAGAGAAACAAACATGAAGCAAAACACACAGCAGACTCATGAACAGACTTCAAGATACTAATGCTCAGGTTAGTTTGTCTGTTTGCTATGGTTTAATTAGAAGTAATCAGCCTGTGAAAGTGGTGATGTGCGTGTTCAGCTTTTCTTACCCATAAATGGCTTGGTAAGATCTCTGAATCAGAAGATCCCAAGTTGTCTTTTTAACACACTTTTTTTTGCTCATAAAACCAAAACTTGGGTGTCTCCAAACATTGCTTCTACATCTAAAATGCATCTAGTTCCTTTTATTCTTTTATTTTTTACTTACTACTATTTTTATGCTTAATATGTTTATTCCGTTCCTGTTAAACACATTGAATAACCCCCTGTGTATGATATTCTTCTCCTCCAAGCATGTTGTCCAGTGATGCTGCATTAACAATAGTTGATTAAAAATGTGCCCTGACCATCTCTGCTTGGTAGCCTCCTGTGATAGATCTTGCTAATGGGTGGAACTGGACACAGAACTAAATTTAGGTGATTATGTTTTATTACCAGTAGTCTGAATTTAATTTCTTAGTTTGGAGCATTCAACACATGGTTGTGGTATCAGAGGAAACTTTTAAAATAAACAGTGGTAGGAGTAAGAGATGATGAACAATGGGTGAGAAACAGAGAGTAGAGATGGAAATGTATACAATGTTAAATTTGTAACGAGGAGGACCTTGGGAAGCTTGAGATAATAATCTCCAGTTAATTGCAGTATTAATCCAGTCTAAAGATTTGACAGGGACAACACCTCTGATTTTTCTCTAACCATAACTGAATCTGAGTTTAAGGCTGAGTTTAATGTGCTCCAGCCTGCTTAGGCCATATTGAGCCCTTCACACTAGAGGTACAGCTCAGAGGAGATAATGATCACACCGGAGGCATGAAAGTGAGTGCGAACGCTTAACTGCCATACATCTCGGCTGCCGTCGAACTGAAGAGCCCTGCATATGGTCTTTGATCACACTGGGATGCGCGGTAACACTAGTGCTAGCAGGCGAGTTTTACAGTTGTACTCTTGGCTAACAGAGCTGCCAAGTCCTCCTCAGTCAGACAGCACAGCACCATCCGAGAATCTGTTTACTGCCACCGCCTACACAAGCTACTGGCTGCTCCGATAGGTAGATTGCATTATTGCACATAAAAGTGAGGCTGAAAACTGACAAGTAAAGAAGTGAATTGTAGTTTTGGGAAATGTGGGAGAAAAAAAGAATAAAAATAGTAGGATCCATTGGACATGTTGACTTGACCATGATTTGCCTTCACATTTAAGTTTTGCCAGAATGATTTTATTATATTTTTGGTATATTTTTGACATTTACAACATCAATCTTTGTGTCTATGACAGACACAGAGACACAGAGACTACAACAATAGAAATATGCAGCTAAAATAAAAGTCAAATGAAATACTCTGTACAAAATACACTATGGTATGTATTTATACAAAATGAGGTGGATATAAATACTAAGTGACACCGATAATGGTTAGGAGATGTTCTCTGTACCGAGTCCATTGTTGCACATAATAGAGATAGGTAATAGTAATAGTCAGTTAAGTAATACTGACATATCTACTATTGCACATGGTGCGACTATTACACATAGTAATAAGATACTGCACATAATTTTAATGTTTTGGTGCCCAATAAGAAATTGCATGGAGTTGCACATGGTAATTCTGTTGCAAATGATAAGATGTTGCAAATAATGATAAGGATTTACCCCCCAAATTGCGAGTATGTGGTTGTGATTCTGATTCAGTTGCTGCGGTTGTAGAACCTGCAGAATCAAAGCATCCTTGATCTTTTAATGCTTTAGTTTGTATTCCTTATTGTGCCCAAGGTCATACCAGCACCTGTGTTTTCAAACTGAGACAGTGTTCCATTGTCCAGTGAGTCAGACTGGGCTTTCATGTGCTGATATCTCTCCCGTCTGAAAGGCAGCATTGTCCCTGCCGGCGGGAGCCGCTGACCTGAACGGCAGCCGAAAAAGCCATGATTCCTCCTATCAGATCATACATGTGGCTGCAGCTTCCCTGTTGGTGTGGAGCTTCTGCGCTGCCTTGTCTGAGCTGAGCAGAGCAGACAGCTTCTCTCCCTAAACCCCGCTGTGATCCTTATTTTAGTAATACGCCATTTTATTTCCCTGTCGCTCTGAGAGAACTCATCTTAGCCCTTGTGCGATTCGCTATTGTTCCTTGCTCTCTCTGCAACACTCTGCTTGCGTGATGTTATATCATTATATGAGAGCAGGAGTGCACCTGATGCGAAGTCATATCACTCTGAGTCTGAGAACAGCTGGCATGCTTCAGAGTGCAGGTAGATAAGACAGAGCCGAATGTCGGCCTTTCTGCAGCACTATCAAGACGTGAGGCCATTCAAAGGAATAGGCAAAAAAATTGAATTTACACTGTTTTTGCGTTTGTAGTTTTACACTGGAACTAAAAGGCTAATGTAGCTAGCAAGTCATGGAAGCATACAGTCCACTAATAACTGCATGACTAAATCTTCACACATTTGCTTCAAGCTGTGTCGGATGAATGTAATGCAAATGCTAAGTTATCTCAAACAAACTTGCATATCTGGTTTCTGACAGTGTATGACATTCTGTTATCTGTAAAAATGAACAAAGCTGTGGACGTTCGCACAAGACAATCACCCTATATAGAGAAACAATATTTGAAATAGATGGGTGCTGTCTAACCCATGTTTTATATATTAATTGTGGCATTTTTTCCCGATTTTTGTGCATATTTTCTATTTATTAGCATGAGTTGACCGTTTTGCAAAAAATGTGTAAAATGTGAAAAATGTGCCATAACTTTTGCACAGACCATATTTTATGTTTCATTTTTCCCCAATATGGTTCATTCATCAAATAAACTGTAATTCTCCATTAAAACGTGCAGTAGTGTGTTCTCTGTAGAGGATGTGTACTTACTCTCATTCAGAAGAACAGCAAAACAACTGGGGTGCTCAAACTTTGGCACATGACTGTATTTCTAGCATATCATTTTAAATACATTTGAACAGAACTAACAGTCCCAGCGGAAACGTGCTGCTCAAACATACATATCAATGCATGTCACTCAAATATGTTTCTGAATATTCTGAAAAATGTAATTTAGCAGCAAATGAATGAAGGTCAGGAAAATGTAGAGGTGTAGTAAATATATTGCTCTTTTCACAAAGATCTGCATTACTATGTATTTGTTGTACATTATTATCATACCGAAAAGTCCTTTGGGTAAAATGTCTCCGACAGCCAGCGACAGACCTAGTATTGAACTCTTAAAAATGATCTACTCTTTAATGTAGGACAAGACACATTACTTAGACAGATTGCCATAAAAAAGACTATGTATTTAAATATGACCGTAAATATATATGAAAGCTTATGTTGAATTGAACATCAGTGCTGAAATATGGCAGTACTGTCAGATCATGAACATTCTTTGAGGTTTTTTTGCCTAAAATATTCCCTTAAATCTCACCCTCTTGTCTAATTTGCAACCAGAGGGGTAAATCTCAGAGCATTGGGCACGTTCACACACTTTCCCTCTGCGGGAAATGGATTGAGAGGACAGAGGAGAAGGGAGGGGAGGGGAGCAGACAGGCAGGGGGCCCTCTCTCTGTGCTTAAAGCAGCCCAACCTTCCAGCATCCCCCATTAGCCAGACTGTCAGGGCCTCCAGATGCTAACAATAGCAGAGAAGCCAGGCTGGATGAAAGCTGCTCCGTTCCTGCTTCATCCTGCTCGCCTGCCAGTGAAGATGCTGTCCCAGAGATATGAAGCTCGGGTTACTCGGCTCAAGCCTCACACGGAGCAGCCACACTCCCGCACATCCCCGCCACCGGGCCTATTAATAGTGCCGTTTTATGTCAGGGTCAGGAGTCTGGAAGTTGGAATGTTGAGAATTATGTAAATCTTGCGGCGCGGGTGACTCAACAGGCTTTAATCTTGGCTTTTTTAAAGCTGATAGAAAGAATATTTTAAGGCGAGCATGCTATATTTTTCCTCTGTGTGATCCGAGGATTATTTGGGGAATTGGTTTCAGTTGCTCTGATGCTTTAAACATAATAAACACACTTCTGTTTGATTGAGTGCCCTGTCATCACAAAACTTCGTGTTTCACAGCAAAAATCTTTGTCTGCTTTGCAAACGCTGACTGGGCTCGGCTCCATTTCTGAAGGAGTTTGGTGGAAATGGCGACACACAAGATGACCTTAGTGGGTTTTTTTTCCATCAACCTTTGTTTGAATGATATATAATTAACTGTTCAAGAACAAAGTACATCTGAGTCATTAGTCACTCTGTAATTCTTTTAACCTGCTTTCAGGCTTGTTCTTATTATCTATAATTACCACCCATTTATTTCACAGCTCTCTCTTTTTTTTTGGCACAGCTCATTTTGCCCACATCCGCGATCCGTGTTTCTTTTGAGAGCACGTGGATTCAAAAAAGTGTAATTGCTTTACAAAAACAACACAAAAGTGGGTGAGACGATCTTTGTTTAGCATTTAGCTTGTACCAGGCCTTACTGAAGGTGATCTTTCATTTACGGGAGTGAGACTTACAAACCTTGTAGCTAATTTCAAGCCAAGTCAAGATAAGCAGTGCACAGTGAAATTAAACAGCATTCTTCCAGGACACAAGAACACAAGAACAAAAACAGAAATACTACAAGACTACAAGTGCAGGCAGGACAGGAATATAGTGCAAAGAGAGCAAGAGAGAGAGAGTGCAAGAAAAACACAAGAGCAGCAAAACAACAGGACAACAATCCACAGCTACAGTACTAGTTTAATTGAATACAGTTTTATGACGGATATTGTATCCTAGCTGCAGATCTAAATCTAAAATCTAGCAGTGTCCTACAGCCAGATGTGGCGAAGTCAAGTTTAAGTCTAGCTCCAAGTTCATTTGAGTCACTCCTCCCAGCCCTGCACATGCCACACTCTTCTCATTATTCATTCACCTCCACCTTATTTATGTGGTGAATGGTTGCCATAACAACAAGGCAAGTGAACACTTGGCCCTGCACTTTTTGATTCAGATTAGACTTATACATCATTTAAAGTTTTAAAATGCACAAATAACTGCTTATAACTGTATATTTCCTCGCACTTCCTCGCATCTCTGTCTCATTAATTTCAGCTCTACCCTTTTCATTTGATGAATGGTTGCCATAACAATGAGACAAGTGAACACTTGGCCCAGCACTTTTCGATGCCCTTGTGCACTTTTTGATTCAGATTAGACTATTTATAGTTAATACTACTTTTAAAAAAAACCCTGCCTCCTCCCCGTGGACCACGGGCCACTATGTATCTCAGCTTGGAGGTGGGACATTTCCCAAAAAGCAAAACATATAATTTTGAGACTGCTGTAGCTCACTAATGCATTAAACAGTTTACTGAGATTCTTGAGCTAATATATATGTTCTTCACCACAGGTTATGTTAACACAGTATGTGACATTTAATAGATATCAGTGTGTCTGCTTCCTTGCTGAGCTACGCTTGATGTTCTTCAGAGATGTAAGCTATTAAAACACGCAGTGCTGAAATGAGTCAAGAAAAGATTTGTTATGACATTCCATCATAGCTCTGACATATTTACATACATCACTAAACCCTTGTGTTTGTTAGTGAAGGTGGTTGTATGTAAAACCATGAAAACTCAATGAACCGTTTGAGTGCTTGATTATCTTTCTGGTTCAAGGCCTTTTCTCTATGATGGAATGCCTTTATATAGTATATGTGTTTTAAAGAACCTCAAGAGCAAAGGCTGTATGTTGTCCTGAAGCTTAGGTTGTGTCCTGAAGACATCCCATCTTCAGTAGTTCAGGTACTCAACTGGAAATCAGTGATTTTCTAGTGTGTCCCATTGTCAGAATTGTTTCAGTGCACTGGAACTTTTTTTCCCTGACAATTCCCAAAATGCACCATAAACCTTTTCCAGCCTGACCATCTGAAGGTTTTAAAATGAAAAACAAAAGACTCCTAGTCTTGTAAAACATTACATTTAAAAAATAAATAAATAAAATAATAGTTTGTTCTATCAAGACATTGGTTGTCTTCTTCATTGTTTTACCAGTGATTAACATTAAAGCAGTCTGACCTGCTAACAGACTAAATAGACTAATTATACTCCATCAGAAATATTCACATGAGGGCTTTTAGCTGAAATCTTTATTGAAGGGTTTACTGTAAAACCGCAGCATGCACAGTGAAAATTTTAGATGAACGCCTATTTTGTCATCAGCTGTCATGTCACCTCAGGTGTGCCAAATAACATTCTAGTGGAAATTAACATTGCCAGCAGAAAACTCAAATTCTTTAAATAAAGTATTGGTTTGCTCTGAATAAAATAAACTTGTTTCCAATTTTACATAAAGATTTATGTATCAGCTTCAGTTGATCGGAATCCACCCATAATCCACAAGGAGCTGCATTTTTAAACTTTAAGACATCTTCTTCAGGCAGTTTTCCATGTTGGTTTTCTCTCTTGTTTATTTGACCTTATTCTACTTTCTTTCTGCTTGTTTCCTCTTTGGACTGTGAACCAGCAAATCTATATCATTCTGGACATTGGTTAACCCCAACTGAAGTTAAACCCCCTGCTCATGTTGGAGATAAATGGTCTGGCCCTCTGGAGGAATGCAACAAATAAACTAACTCAGCGCATTTCCGGCTACTGACCTTTTTACTAAAGGGACACAGAGCAGCCCTGTCGGCCCTCAGATGATGAGGACACACTTTTCCACCCGAGCTGTAGTGCTTCTCACCCGCATTAAACCGCTGTAGCGCCTGCATGCTGAGGATCCTGTGCCTCTTCAGAAGAGAGAGTTATGTGTGTTTGTGCGTGTGTGTTCCAGCAGAAGTAGGTTTTCCATTCCCAGGCTGCTCATTTGGCTCTCCTCCCGCTGTAATTGTGGCTTCTGAAGCAGCAGGAGCAAAAGGCTGGCCTGAAACGTGATCCAGTGCATCATACGAGATGGGCACTCACATTTAAAGAGTCATTTAGGCACAGAAGCGAGATGGAATATGTCTTAAAGTAGCTGGAGAGGAGCTTGTTTTCTTTCAGTAATAGTTTCTCTCGATAATCTCTGTGTAATAGTTCTGTCAATATTTTCGCTTGGTCTGCAGCATATTCACTTATGGTCACTATCATCCTTTTCCAGTCCCTTACTTTTGCTCCATTTGGACAAACCAGCCTACCGTGGATAGTGTGAATATTTCATGACAAAAGGACCAATAGAGGCAAAATTAGGTGGGAGAAAATTCTGTTACACTAAATGAGTACTATAAGGTTACCATTTGGGAAACATTGCAAGCGTTGCTTCTTCAGTGGACCAGGTCCATTTAGTGCTAGACCAGTTATATACTCTTGTGTCTGTGCACCATTGGTGTATTTACAACTTTTTCGAGCATTTTTAAAAAAAATTAATATATTATTGTTTATTTGTTAAGGTCCCTCACCTCTTTCTAATGTCAGTAGGTCATGGTGTTTTTGCTGCATTATTCTAGTGAATGCAATTTGGTGCATTTTAATGTAACATTTTAACAAGCAACCCCATCTTCCTTGGCTCAGAGCACCTGCCACTTAGAGCAGGAGCTGTGGCCGAGCTGAGTGTTTGGCCATATTTTATCACCCCTCCAAAGCCCCTAACTGGAATTTCAGCCATCCTTTTGTCCAGTCCCCCCATAGCTATTCCAGTGGAATGGAATTTAATATTATTCGTGGAAATATTTTTCTGTCACAGGACAGAAAATATGACAGTATTTATTATTATCTCAGTTATTATATTACAACATCTTACAATATACTTTTCTGAGCATTTTGCTGATATTGTCAGTACTACAAAACTCAGAACACCTACACATTTCATTATTAAGAGAGCATAATTAGTCCTCTTTTACTGGATTTAGAATGTGTATGACATTCAAATAAGCTAGGCTCCCTGTATGTAAAATGTTATGATTCTGTATTGAACTGCTAGTGAGCAATGAGGGGTAAAAGAGGAGGGATAAGAACCGCCTGCTGTGAAACTAATACACATCTTTCAACGAAGACAACCATCCAGACACAGTCAGCAAAGTTGCAGCTTTCTTGATATCAAAAAATCTTGATATACCATATTTTCATTTCCATTCAAATGCCCTCTATCACATTCACATTTATGGCATTTTGCAGACGCTTTTATCCAAAGCAACTTCCATTCTCTAACTACAGGGGACAGTCTCCCTGGAGCAACTTGGGGTTAAGG
>JBBJLS010000039.1:10072083-10093404 GCA_037577275.1 Bryconaethiops microstoma | reverse complement strand
CTCTCTCTCTCTCTCTCTCTCTCTCTCTCTCTCTCTCTCTCTCTCTCTCTCTCTCTCTCTCTCTCTCTCCCCCTCTGTACAGATACTGAGGGCTGTGATCATACCTGGAGAAAGTTTCATGGTCACTGCTACAGGTACTTCACCCACAGACGCACCTGGGAGGATGCAGAAAAAGACTGCAGAGAGCACAACGGTCATCTGGCCAGCATACACACCAGAGAGGAGCAGGACTTCATCAACAGTCAGTCATTCATATTTAACAAGCTATCTGGTGCTTTGACTGGACTTTTCCCTGCATTCGCATTATGTACAGAGACCAGTTTATTAAGAGAAGCCTACACTTGACCATTTTATCAGGATCAGCTACCATATCCATGCATTTTATAGGTTTATTGTTGATGACTGTAGCCCAGAAAAGGCAATTTATCAGGCAACCTATCCCCATCATCAATGAAGATGGTCCATAGAACCATTAGGTCTAGAAATTGGACCCAGCAAGGGTCCTAAAATTGTAGTGGAATGTAAGTGCGTAAAATTCCTTCTGCTCTACTGGCAGAAGGAACCATGCTGTACAGTGAATAAATAATCACAATAGTCACAGCTCTACTTGGCCACCGCTAAGCTGACTGCGTCCCTTATGTCTGATTGGTTGAAATGGAAAACATGGAAGATGGAAAAAGCCCATTATTTTTTACTGTCTGCCTGAAAAAACAACAATGGAGAGACAAAGTAACAACTGGGAAGTTCGCAAAGTATTAGCACTACTGTCTGTTTGGGCTGAAGATACATTTTAATGCTGTGAAAAACGCGAAAGTGTGCCAGGACATGACTAACAAGTTAGCTGGGTTAGGTATTAATCGCACAGCTAAAGAATGCTGAGAATTTTTAATTTTATTTAAAAAGATATCAAAAGCAGCTCTGACAGAAAAAGCTCTGACAGATTTAGGCTGCTGATACGTCAGAAACTCTGTTACCGGCCTGAGATACACTGGAAAATCAAAGTGTGCTGCAATATTCGTCCCATCACGGTATGGTTAAAGCACAACACGGATCCTGTAGACCTATGGAAAAGTGCCTTAGGTGTATCGTCACATCCGTGTTACTGGATGTTTTAAACACATCAGAGCCACTACCAGGTTGAGAAGAGCCTACTGATCAAAAATATAAAGCCAACAGGGGTCCAGAAACTGACCACTACTGAAAACCTAGAGAACATAAAGAATTCATGTCAAACATGAGCTACTGTAATGGTATACCTACAAAGTGGACCAAGAAAGTAAGTGTGTATAATAAAGTGACCAGTATAATAAAATCACCAGTATAATGAAGTGCTTCATAAAAAGTTATCACGCTCTCTAATATGCATTAAAATACTTCAAAAACTTTTAGATAAAATATAAACGATGACAAAGGGTAAGATCCAATGGTGAATGATGGGATTACAGTATGTCTGCTGTCGCGCCAAGCCAAGACACTTTAATTGTCACTGACGACATTCCCACCTGCTTTGTGCCATTGGCTGCACATAGAGGCACGGTGCGCTTCCCAAAAACGTGTGCTTAATCGCCTTGAAAACGCTGGTCTCCACCCCTGCAATAAAAGAAGCACAGCCATTAGGAAGATTAATGGCGCCCATAAGGATGTTAATCAGTAACACCGTGATTGAAATTCCATTACACTCTCATCCCCCTATCCAAAAAAACCCTCATGAATACATGATGGGGAGTGGGACAGCCTGTTTGGGAGAGCTTGTAACTGTGATAATATCAGTATATTGGCACCTAGTGGCACTGTGCTTAATGCAGAGTAGACCACGTATCAAGGCCTGAGTGGTGTCCTTTACTGCTATTGACCACTGGCTATGCAGTTTCAGGGATTGGGTTTGTGTGCACATTGTTCAAATGATACAATTTGACGCTGTTTTTGACTTGTTTTGGTTTCCTCTTTAACAGATATGAGCCATGAGAACACTTGGATTGGTCTGAATGACAGGACAGTAGAAGAGGACTTCCAGTGGACTGATAATATGGATCTGGTGAGGCTGTGCTCTCTCTAGTAAATAGATTTCAGGTGTTGTAGCCAGTGCACTACAAATGTCTAGACTGGTGCTTCCTATTCCAGTTTTCCAGGACACCCACACTTCTGTTCTATTTCAGCTCCTGAGACAGGTATTCAGGTGGTGATTGCTTGATTCAGATAAAGTCTTTATAGACAGTTCTGTCCACTCGCCAGCTGTCTCAATAATTTCCAGTCACACAAAATAAGCTTCCATCTTCTCTGAGAGACACCTACACTCTCAAAACTTGAGGTTCTTTGGAAAGATGTTTTATATTAATGTCCATCGAAAGTTAAGACGGTTTACTCCTTCTCCTGTGAATTCCCATGTTGGAAATACCAGTTTGTGTTCTGATAATTGGTTGTTAATCACAATTTTGATCTTTGCAATCCTGATATCACAGAAAATTTAAATGTGCAAATGAATCCACTAACCAGTTGAGAGCTATGACCAATCACAGTTCAGGAAATGTGTTTCTTTGGGTGCTTTGATGAAGATGTGCATGACAAGTCAAGGAATTCAACAAACTACAGGTCAAACTACAAGCTCTTACCATGTCACTTTAGCGATTCACCAGTTTTATATACATTAATTTTATACACACACACACACACACACACACACACACACACACACACACACATACATATATGTAATATATATTAAACAGTGGTCACCAACCTTGGTCCTGGAGATCTGCCTTCCTGAGAAGTCTAGTTCTAGCCACAGTCTGCAACATGTGTTCTGGGTAATGAACTTCTTCACAAGTTGATTAATGTTCTTGCATGTTAGAAGCAAGTTGATACTAAACAGAGCACGGAAGTAGATCTCCAGAAGGAGGGTTGGTGACCACTGCTTTAGATAATTGCAGTCTCTTTTTCTTGATTATAGTGTAATAGTAGACTGGTTTGTAACAAGGCTGTAACTTTATGGACGAAACACTGGTATTTTGATTATATTGTTTATTTTGTGACTGCAATACACCTTGGTCACCAACCCTCCTTCAGGAGATCTGCTTCCGTGCTCTGTTTAGTTCCAACTTGCTTCTAACATGCAGGAACATTGATCAACTTGTGAAGGAGTTCATTAACCAGAGCACATGTTGCAGATAGTGGCTAGAGCTAGACTTCTCAGGAAGGCAGATATCCAGTACCAAGGTGACCACTGATCTAAAGAATGATTGTAAGAGGACATTAACGTGTACTGAAGTCTGTTCTTTTACAACTTAAAAAGGGCAAGCTATGCAGCAGAACCCTCTTTTAAAATGAAAAAGTGATGCTGGGAGAAAGTGCGAAAAGTGATGCTCCCGGCAGCTTTAATACTTGACCAAAAACTGCTTATAACGTGTTTTTTATCTGTCCTTGTGTTTTTAATTGCTTCTTAAGTAGCAGAACAAAAGATCACAGAGCCGAAAGTGCACGCTTGGGGAGAACGTGTTCTCTAACGGATTATGCCCCCAAAAAAGTTTATCTCTCTCAACTTTCTCCAGCCATAAAACTTTCACACAAGTGTTTACACTCAGGATCTAAAAGCCATTCCGTGTATCTAGAAATGAATTCGTAATGCATTGGATATGTGGCAGGATATGTTAAATGGCCAGCAAAGCCATGGGATTGCTTGGAGTCTGAAATATCCCTGTGCTTCCTGCAGCAATATGAGAACTGGAGGGAGAACCAGCCAGATAATTTCTTTGCGGGCGGCGAGGACTGCGTGGTGATGATCGCTCATGAGAATGGCAAATGGAACGACGTGCCCTGCAACTACAACCTGCCCTACATCTGCAAGAAAGGCACAGGTATGTGTGTGTGTGTGTGTGTGCATGTGTGTGTGACCGGGCTGTGTGTGTGTGTGTGTGTGAGTGAGATGAGAAAGAGGTCAACGATGCTCTACCGCCACATAACCTATACTGCACAATTGAGCTGCATTTGTTTAATCACTATCCTATTTCCCTTCCCTTCATTGTAAAGGCCTTAATGCTATAAAAATATGTGCCCACAATGTGCCTGAATTTTGCGTTCAAATTACTAAAAACTGCATTCTATCATCTAACCTGAGCTCTTATTAAGTGCTGGGTTTAAAAAGCACAGTTAAATAAGAGCATCATCCACAAGCTGGAAATGGACTGCAGGCACAAACTGCGGCCACATCACAACCTTCTCTACTCACACATGAATATCTGAGAGTTTAAAAAGTGTTTTTACGATGGTAAATATTCATTGAGCACATGTTTGAGGGTCCTGCCTGCATCTACCCACTGTGTCCACCACCACTGTTAGGGGAAGTCCCTCAACAACACATCTTCAGAGACCCTGAGACAAATTTAGACCTGGCAAAGGGAAATTCATGCAAAACTGGTTGCCGCAAGCCACTTTAGCAAAATGAGCAGAATATGTAATCAGCCACACATGTAAGATCCCCACCCACTTTTTGCCCTTTCTCAAATGTAAAGGCATGAGGCAGAGAAACACCTCTGAAATTGACACAAACATCAGACCCTTAGACCCCCAATCAGGCTAAATTACTACTATGAAACTAATCTGTACATCCTGTTGTTATGAGAGTGAGATATTGAAGTGTACTACAGTATGAAGTGTCCCTTAGGGTGTAAAAGGTTAATATTGTTCTTTCATCTTTCATTATTTCACTGCAAGACTTCAAGTCAACTTGAGATGCAGCAATGAAATGCTTGAGCAACAGCAGAGTGGTTAAAAGGGTGGGTTCGGGTTAATTAGGACAGCGGTGGAGCTACGGTCATACAAAATAGGAGCAACCCTCGGTAGTGGACCCTAGGGGTGCAGGACCCTTCAAGTTGATTTTGCCGAACACAGCACTCTGCCTGGAAGGACTCCAGGAGGTTTGTGACCCCTTCAAGTTGATTTTGCTCAACACCGTGTGCTGTACAGAAGGACCTTAGGGGGCGTGGGGACCCTTCAAGTTGATTTTGCTGAACATAGCGCGCTGCACACCCAGGGAGCCAAAACCATGAGGAGCAACATGGGCGAGGCGGGAACAAAACTCACTGAAAATAAACTTTCATATATTTCTGCTGGACAGACATCATTACTGATGATCCTGATTAGCTCTCCTAGTCCTCCCTCTCACATTTCATTCTTCTATTCACAATCATTTTCTCAGTTTTTGAGCTTTTCTCTCTCTCCCTTGTCTTGGCGGTGAGTTTCCTTTTGGTCAGTGGAGTTTGAAGCTATTGATCGACTCAAATAACAAAAAAATGAGTGAGTGAAACCAAAGCTGAGTTAAAGCGAGTTCTTTCTTGTTGTCTCTCTTCTCTTCTTCTTGCCGGTTCCTTCATAACACAACCACTGAACCTGACCTCAAATATGTTCAGAAATTATTTCTATCACCGTTGCTATATTAACACTTACCAGAAATCCATTAATACTAGTTTATATGTTTTTGTTACTTTTTTGTTCTTTTTGTTATTTACTGAGGGTCACATCTATGGGCCTCCCTTGAGGGGAACCCTCCACCATCCCCCAGTTAAAAAAGACAAATAGGACAAATGAGCCCTGAAGCCATTATTTATATTTAAGTAACAAATGTGCTCATTTATAAAACTCTGCATAAACAGGAGTTTATTAAGTGTTAATGGGTTGGTTTGGGGAAAATTCACTCTACTTACCCAAGGTTTGGTCAATCAGCAAAGACATGCTGTGTCCAAACTGGAGCTATAAATCTAGAATCAAACCACATCACACCCAGACACTGCAGGCTCTTGTCTTAGACAACAGGGTCTGTTTTCACAAACAGAAGTAGGGGAGCTGATCTAGAATCAGTCTTTGTGGCAGCAACTGTTAGTGACGATAAATACACAGCAATCTGATCCAAGATCAGTCCTCTTTTGGGGATACTAGCCTTGGTGTTGTTTAAAAATGCTGTAATTAGCTTGAAGCTTTGAAGCTTTTTTTACTTTACAGTAAGTAACACTGTGTCCTAAAACACATCCACAAGTCTGACCCCCTTCAGTGAAGAACTGAATGCAGTTAAGAGAAGTTTTAATGATGTATTGATGGAAAAGATTTAGGTCACTATTGACCTCTAGTGTTAGTTAGTCATAGCTCCGGTTCTAAACTTACAAAGTGCAATTTGTGATAAACTATATCCGGGGTTAGTGCAAAATTGTGTACTTTTGATTTCATGCCAAATTATTTCTTTTAATGTGCCAAATTGTCTGAATCTAACCCACTCAGTACTTAGCATTTTTGAACTACAATTGGTCTGAACTGCTGACTCTCTGTCACGTACTGTATTTCAGGACTAAATATGCAGAATTAGGCTGGAAAAATATCCTTCAAAATGTTAATGTTAAAACCTATGTTTCAGCAGGAGCCAGTATCTTGGCACTTCTGAAGGTCCAGATTGCATCGAACTTGTAACAGCTTGGTGTCAGGTTATATCAGTGTCATCTGCACACTGGCCTCATCATATCCCAGGTGATTTATCAGATCCTAAATCCTATCATATCGTATCTCCCGTATCACTTTTGAGCATCAATCACTTGCCGGCTGGAGAAAGGGGCCTCACCTTTCCTCCAGTCACGCCTCTTCAGATGAAAGTCAGTCTGGGCAGCAGTGAAGATGTGATGGAAGCTTGTCAGCTCGGCCATTTTTCAAAGCCTCATTAAAATGTGGAGTGGCCTCGGGTCCTCTTTAAGCACCCGCCACTGTCTGGCCACGACACGGCTCTGTCCAGTTCACCCCTCGGAGGGCTCGTTACGCGCATTTTGTCTGACGATTTGCATATGTATCAGACAGAAGCTGCGGAACTGCCAGGTTTGGCTGCACTGGCTGTGCCTTCAGGGGGTTCTCAGGCTGAAGGGACTGAAACGATTCCAGCCTCACCAGGGAGACTCTCCCAATATTTCACTTAGACCGAGATTATCTGTGGAGGACCGCTGACCCTGCATTTTCACTTACAACCAAAACTCTGACCTCTATTTCACTGGTCACTGCCAAACCTCTCACAGACTGCACTGTTTTATGAATAGAAAACTTCATTCAACACCCGTTTTTAGACGGCTAGTTCTTCATAGAATTAGTGTGAAGAACCTTTTAAAAGTTTGAATAAGCACGAAATGTTAAGCTTCTATACCAGTTAAAGGGGAATACCACTGATTTTTCAAAGACATAATTCAGAGTGAAATAACTCTGGAACCAGACGTCCAAAGAGTGTAATGCCTCTTTTTTATTTCTATCTTAACTCCTAAAGATACTTTAGCTTTGAAAAGGTTTGGGCCTAAAATATATGTTTAAAATCTTTCCATGGTGGTACATGCAGTGTGTTTTAATGCAAAATATTCCCCAAATCAAATTTTGTTTAATTTAATTTTTTAAGGTTCCTAAAGGCTTCTGGCTCTAAGGAAAACCTTTTATTCATATTTAAATAACCATCAATTGGAAAGTGGTCATAAAATGTTATTGCATGAAAAAAGCATCATTATTTTAAAGAGTATGAAGAGTTTGGTGCTTATGCCCAGGGCTATTTTCATTAACAGAGTTGGTGGTTTGGGACAAAAGTATAAATAGCAGCACTGAATTTAATTTCAGAATCAAAATGAGAAAGCTTATGAGAAGGTTATAACAGATAACCTCACGTTTTGTCAAATTCTTTCAGGTTTTGAGGCTTCTTGACCTTTCCTGGCCTTTGTTGATGTCAGTTAGCTGCACCAGAATGGGTTGTTTTACTGTTTACAATCATTTCCAACAAAATGCAGCATGGAAGCGACCCTTCATTCCTTCTTCAAGCTGGAATTCTGACATCCTTTTCCATCTCTTTGACGCACTGCTAATTTCAGTGATTTACCAGTGGGTGTTCTTGTCAGGCGCTGGTGGCCCAATCACAGATATCTAGAATATTTGAGGCTGCAATCACAAAAAAAGAGGAATCAAGAAATCACCACCATGCATAGCATGATTAGCATGTCCCAGCATGCACCAGTGTAGGTCATCAGCAGCCTCGCCATCAGAAGGCTTTAAAGGTTGATTGGGGAATTCGGCTCTGTATTTGTCACCCTAAGGCTCAACTTCCTGCATGCAGATCACATATTACATTACATATGTCTCATCTCTTGGGAGAATTCTGTGCGCCATTATACACACATGAAAAACACCGGTGCTAATTTCACACACACTGAACGACAGTCTCTTAGAGTGTTGTGCTGTGAGAGTGATCACTCTGAGACTCCCCAGCCAGCTGGGACAGATTTACCAGCACCTCTACCACCTGTCTCTGTGTCTTCTGTAGCCTAATACACTGTCCTTCACTCAGCATGTCCTTAGTCATGCTGCAACTTTCTGCAGAAAAGTTCTGTTTTTCACTGATTATTTTTCATTGCAGTGGCACGCTGTCAGTCAATCCAGGTGCTCTTTCTGACGACTGAGGATATTTTTAGTCATTCTGTAGAGCAGCTTTTCGCCAGGAAAGGTCAAAGTATGAAAACTATTAGCTCCCAGTTCTGTAATTAGTGTGTTAAACTGAAGAAGTTGCTGTTGAGAACAGTGTAAATAGATATTAATTATTTCTAACTCATTCGGTAAAAGAAAAAACAGTAACAGTAATTAAATGGCAGTCATTTAATTATTCTCCAGTGTAGGGGTGTCTATTAACTGAATGAATACTGTAGTTTAGAGTTATAGCACAATGTTGTAATCCAACAATATACGGAATTTAATTTTATATAGGGTGGTTGTGGCCTAGTAGGTAGGATACTTGTCTCTTGACCAAGAGGTCATGGGTTTGAATCCTACCTTCAGCACCACCACTGGGTTCCCTTAACCCCAAGTTGCTCCAGGGAGACTGCCCCCTGTAGTTAAGGAATGGAAGCATCTGCTAAATGCCGTAAATGCAGATTTATGAAAACGTAATTCCTATTTTTGTCTAGATATCTTACAGATGACAGTAGTTCCAGCGAAATGCTGTATAGGTATTACTGCTGTCCCACATGCAGCAGATTTTGGGGTTTGACCCGCTGCTTGGGCAAACACATCATGCTACATCAATAGGAGTCCCTGGGCAAGACTTCTAGAGTTACATTCACCTACATCACCCGTAACATAATTCAAATATTTCAAATTACTCTGGGTAAAGGCCTCTCCCAAAGTATAAATGTAATTTCTTTGCACAACGTTGCCTCAGGGTCATAACTGTGGTTGCACTCTCCTGATGGTCATTTTTAAACCTCCTTTTGGTGCCGTGCAGCTAGAAAGTTTCCCCCAGACAAGCACATTGTCATCCATGCAAGTATAAGATTCATGAGTAATTGCTGAAACATGTATAGTATGTTGCTTCAAAGCATCACTATGCGTCAGTAGACTGGATATAGCCAGTAGCAAACAAAATGTTAGAACATTGCAACTATGTTTTTAGTTCATTTAGAATTAAATTATTTTTCATAATTAGGTGTTTTTGTTTGTATCATTTTTTAGGTCGCCTCAAGGCAACATGCCCCGAAAGGACCCCACATGTTTTTCTTTGATAATCATGGTCATTTTATGCAAGTAAACATTGCTTTCATGCAATAGTGAGTCATAATAAAAGCTATTTTAAGCTAACAGAATGATCATTCTTTTAATTACAGCCTTAAACTGTTTACAAATCACAGCTCATATTCACAACACCATAGCAGTTACATGTACTTCTGCCAGATCACAGAGTTGGCAGTAACCCAACGTCGATTTTAACCCCACAGGAAAGCATGAACTTTTAAACTAAAGTACAAAAGTACCATAGCTAGAGCAAAAAAGCATGTTAATAATTTCAATGCATATCTATGGGGTAAAAATGACCTTTATGTAAGTAATAGCTTATTAACAGAAATGAACAAAACAGGAAGAAATGCCAGGAAGCTCTGCTATATAAGTGTAACCTTCAGAGCCGGGCTACTTAAAGTACCTCCCACTTTCCCAATTTGCTTTAATGTATAACAGCTCATTGCTGCAAAATCCAACTGTTTAACCACTTTGACAAGAAACATGGCCTCCCAGACTGTGCATCTGCTGTACTTTAGGAATACAGTAGATTACTGTAAGGTCACACTGAAACAAACTAAAAAAAGAAATCGCTGCTTGAAGTTGCTATGTTTACCATTTGCTGCCATCAAAGCAAGCAGAAAAGACTTGAAGACTCGAGGCTGTCGATACAAAAAGTAATTACTCACGTAACTCACAGTGCAATTAAACATGAATTGGAACAGGACAGCAAAATGAGAGTAATAACTCTCAACTGACAAGGGTGAAGCTAGAATACATCAGACAAATGCTTACCAGTTGTTTATCAGCAGTTACAACCTCTCGCAGCACTGAATGATTTCCTCATTACTGTGTCATTGTCCAAACAGATCAACTCCTTGAGCTTTGCACTGGTGACTCCATCCCCAGCTACAAACAGCCTCAGACTTCATAGCCCTGTTGCTCCATCTCACCAAAAACTGTTTTTCATTGGAACCAAGAAGCCGAGAGAAATATCTGTCTGATAAAAATGTTCTCTTTAAGGACAATTTTCATGTTATAACTACAATTTATTTGAAAACCCAAGTGCACTGTACTCGTTCATCTGACAGTTCAAAGCACATACTTATAAAAAGTTTTAAGGCTTATTAATTGTGCCCTGTACTCCAGCGTTCTGACCTGCTGCAGCGAGCACTTGTGCTGGGAAATGACTTAACACGGCTTCCATCATCCAAATAAATGTGTGGAGTGACTGTCTCCAACGTTATCAGTCACCTTTTCCAATTTACGCTTCTTCACAAAAGGCCAAAGCTGAAATGGTCTCCAAGGTCCTCCATTATTGCCTTGAATAGCAGTTCAGTTCTGCGCAAGCAGTCGCACAAGCCCGCACTGTCATCACCGCTGTTCCACTGAACGCTGTAAGATTGGGATTTACACTTACATACAGCAAAATGTGTCATTAGCTGATGACTCTCCAGTAATGACGTGACCTTGTAATACTCACTAAATTAATTTTCAACATAATCCTTACATAAGAGTTACATTTTTTTAACCTCAAGGATTCAGATTGTCTGCAGTGCTCCTGTACAACAAATCTTATTAGACTAGAAGTGAACCATGACTACTAATTTACATACAAACAACAACCTGGCAAAGTTCTTAGTTATGGCATTTTTCCACTGGCATAAGGAACCATGCTGTACTGTAAAGAAATGTTTTTCCGTTACAAGATAAGCAAGCCATACCCGAGCCGCACCCATGCTGTCACAACATGGCAGGACCAAAGGCGGGCTGCTGCGGAGCTGACTGCATCGCTGCTTTCTGATTGGTCAAAATGTTGTCATCACAACATTGATTGTTTTTATTGTCTGCACAAAAAACAATGGGGAGACAAACTAACAGCTGGGAATACAAGGCACGACTGTCTGTTTGGGCTGAAGATCAATTTCAGTGAGAGTTTTCTATGATGCTGACCAATATATCTTTAATGCTGTGAGATAAGTGAAGGTATACAAGCCACCGCTAACAAGTTAGGTATTCATCACATGGCTAAAGAATGAGCTGAGATACACTTGAAAGTCCAAGTGTGCCGCAAGTTCTGTGCTGTCGCAGTACAGTTTATGTACAGCACAGGTCCTGTATACCTGTGGAAAAGTGCCTTTACTCTACAGAACTGAACCAAAGAGCTGTAAGAGCTGTCTGTTTACATTCCTGTTTAGCTTCATGGTAGCATAGCTAGAACCGTATTCAACGAACACTGAACCCCTGCTGAAGTTTTGCCGTTTTGCTTGAATTTGAATCACGATCTAGAAATAGCACAGAGCCTTGGATATTTCCTCTTCACAACATTTCTGAGAAGCAGTTTTGGATATTTTCAATATTTGTTGTTTATTTCCAGGTTTAAGGAAAAAAAGTGAGATTTTTGGTATTGCTATTCAAATGATCTCAAACATTTGAATAGCAATGTAACAACACAACAACTCATACCATATCATATTGTATAATGATTAAGACGTTAGCTTTTGGCTAGAACATTAGATTCTTGCACGATTTAGAACAACTTTTTTAAGATTTACTTTTCTAATTGTGAATTTTGGAAATGGAAGCCCTAACATATTAATGTGAGACACAGTTTCAGCCAGTCCTTACATTGTTGAATAAAAAAAAGACACACTCCTGTTAATGGATTTATACTATGAATAATAATTTATAAATAATACATTTTGCACAGTCAACACAATTTTCACAACAAAGCAGAATGTTTCTTTATTCAGAAGTTAAAATACAACTTATGTCAGCTGATCCTGCTAAATGCTCATCAGTGACTGAGTCTGTACACTATACGACCTCTTATTGTTGGTCGTCTCCCCAGCGTCCTGCTTTCATTCTCTCTCGCAATCTGGTATCGTCCAGAAGAGGATAGGATCCCCTGGTTTCTCCCAAGGCTTCTTCCTTTAGCTTTATGGACTTTTTCCTTGTTTCTGTCACATTTGACTCCCAGGCCCGGATTCTGCAAAGCTGCGTTGTAACAACGTCATTTGTAAAAAGTGTTTTATAAATAAATTGACTTGACTTGACCTTTCCACAGCTGCCATCAACAGCATCTCAGCCACTCTCACTCCCTCAAACACACACACACACACACACACACCTACACACACACACACACACACGCACACGCACACACACACACATACATATATGAATGAAGATACTAGCCTGTAGGGCATGGTTCTCTAATTCTGGTCTTAAAGACCCACGTTCTGAAGGTCTGGTGTGAAGTCTGAGTAAAGTCCCAGTTCACCGCTCATTCAGAATGAATGATGTGCTTTAAAAAACTGTGCAGAAAGACCTTGGAATTGCAGTGTGGAGGACATGTCTTGGCCAAGTGCTTTTGAAACGTAAACACTGAGAGACTATGTTCTCAATTCCAAGTTATTCCAAGTTATTGGTACATCAGTTCACACCAATACTGATATTGTCTTCCAGTCAAGAGGTGGGCAGAGCAGCATAAACCCATACTGAAGTATAAGCTTGTCACTTCATTATAATAAGCAGCAGAACATGTGGCCAAGCTCGAAACTTGTACCAGGTCCAACAACTCCTCCAGCACTGAGCTCCCTGTACATCTGCAGTGGGTTTTCTCAGTACATCCATCTCTCAGCATATTAAGTGAGCCTTGTTAGGCTCAATTCTTTTCTTTTTTGGGCCCTTTGTTTGTAAGATAAAATACTAACAGCAAAACAGTCCATGAGTGGGATCAACACAGCAGAATGATATTAAACCCCCAAGGAGGTAAACGGCTAAAATGTAAATAACTTAAAATTAGATTCTTCTCCTTGCAGATACACACTATTATGCCCAAGACTTTGTTACACTTACACATTCTATCCTTCTTCTGACCTCCACCCCCACCCCCCTTACTTCAGTACCACCTTCTGGTCTGCTGGGGAGGCTTTAAGCTAGCTGTCAGAACATGGCTGTGAGGATTTGATAGAGCATTAGTGAGATCAGGTACCGATTTTGAATGACTGGATTGCAACCAGCACTCCAGCTATTTCTAAAGGTGTTGGATGATGCTCCAGAGACTTAGTCCTACAAACATGGTTCCACTGTCCCACAGCAGGATGCTGGTCGTCGTTTTTACGCCTCTAGCCAACGCCTTTTTCATGTGGGGGTTCCGTGTCCAGTTCAGTTGATAATAGCTGTTTTACAGATTATACAAGCTGTGTGCAGAACTGAACACATGTATTCAGAATTTGTCCACCTTAACTGTGGGGCAGCTGGTGGCCTGATGGTTAAGGAGTTGCCCCTGCGATCGGAAGGCTGTGGGTTGGAATTCCAGGCCTGCCAGTGGCACCACTGAAGTACCCTTGAGCAAGGTACCATCCCCACACACGGCTCCCCGGGCGCTGTGTTCCTGGCTGCCCGCTGCTTCACTTGGTGAATGGGTTTAATGCAGAGAAAGAATTTCACACTGTTCACACTGTGTGCTGTGCTGTGGTCTGTTCATGCGTGACTATAAGGGGCCACTTTACTGTAAAATAGCTCAGTGCACATAAAAATGGTTGTTATACTTTTGAGCATATAGAGTTTTTCAAATGCAAGAACGAAATCCACGCAAGTACTTGAAACTGAGCAAATGTAATAAGTTACCACCTCTTTGTGTAAGATAGTTTAGCACAAAATCAAGATGTAGTCGATCCTGCAGAAAATCTTTTGTGTCCAAATGTTCCTTTTTTTTTTAGTTTAGAACTACAGTCATTCAAATCATTTCCATAAAAAGACATTGCTTCAAAACTTGTAAATAAAATGGATGCATTTATGTAGTTATCCCAACTCCTGGATCCATTCACAACTGCTGTAAACAGTTGGTGAGTTGATTGTAGAAAGTGTAGTTGGTAGGTTTGTTCCATGAAAAGATCTTCACATTAAGTCACTCTGAACTGAACTTTGTTTACCTCTCAGTGACTGAATTATGCCAAAATGCAGCATCCAGATCTTTGTTAAAATGGTGCAGACTTATGGACGTGGTTTACTGTGTACTAAATCGTGTCCACAAATCTGCACCATCTTAATGAAGATCTGGATGTAGTTTGAGCAGACAGTTAGAAGTTTTGATGTTGTATTAATAAAAATGACTTGAGTTCACAAACTATGTTTGTTAGGAGTGTCTCAGCTATAGTTCTAGAGAAGCCACATTAAGATTCCAAACATCTCTTGGCTGATCTGTACATGTACAATTTTCAGTCTGTGTACAGATGGCAAGTGCTTTGTACTGCATCTAGCTGGATGGAAAACCAGAGTGTCTTGGGCAGCGCTAAATGCTGAGTCAGTAGAAGAATAGCCTACCTGTGAGTGTAATATTAAATTGCCCAAGACCAGCTTTGTAAGTAAAATGAAGCCTGAAGGAGGAATCCTGAGGTATTTTTCTCAGACCTGCAAGCATCGATCATTTGATAACACCAGGTATTGTGCTCTGTGAGACTTTGCCTACAACTTCTGCTCTTAAGGCACTGACTTTCAATAGTGAAATTGCTTCCCAGGGAACAAACTGAGGAAAAGGCAACAACCAATGTACTAGCGAAATGAACTGCCTCCGCATGTGCGATTTATGCAGTATTAATAGGGCATGTTGTGGTAGAAAATGAGGAATGCGGTTTTGCTGAATGTTGGGATGTGGAAACGCTCCGCTATCCTCACCCTCTGAGATATTGATCCGCTCCTTTGTGTGGCAGTGTGGCTTTTCAGGGTGACATTTGGCTGCATTCCTTGCCACAATGGATCCCAGTTCACACATAGAGCTGAAAGCCTTGCAGAGACACATAACATGTCAACAGGGACAACATGAGATCTGTTAACCCTCACAGAGTATCTGATTAATTGGCATCCTTGACTGCTCTCAACAGGGTTTTTCCAAATGTGGTGGAAAATCCTGTTCTGGGCTTGATGGTCACAGCCTCGCTGGCAGAAGTTGATAAAAACAGGCTCATCGCTATGGGAACAGCTGAAATTTGGAGGGCTGGAAGTTCAGCCAGGCATAAAAACATAAAAGTCCTTCATCTCAGTAAGCTTTCAACACTCAGAGTGATCAGGGTGACGATGTTTGGAGAACAGCTGCTTTGCTACAAGGAGGTCAGAAAATAACCGGAGCCTGTTAGCATAGGTGCCCATCCACAAATTGCTTCCCTCTGGTACTTCATATCTCTACATAGCAAAGCACACAATTCAGTTTGAAGTTGCAGTTTCAGAGGAGACAGATCCAGACTGTAAGCTCCAAGGCTGCCATCTATGGAAACAGAAGTGAAGTGCAGCCAGACCTCACTGAACCTTAATGTCCCTTAACAGGACAGTAGAAGGGAGTCCCACTCATTTATATACGTAATTCAATCCTTGAGAGATAAGCAAAGTTCAGTTCATAGTGGCTCAGTGTGAACTTCTCTACAAGGAACATACCAACCAACTACACCATTTGCAGTCATCTCACCAACCCTGATTTCTTGACAGTGGTAGTGAAAGAAACCAGAAGTTACAATGTCTATAACACAAATAAATCAATTTTATTTACAATCCAAACCCACCAGTGAACCTACACATGTCTTCTGAGTGATTCTACGTAATGTTGCTCATAAATAGTGGTAAATCTAAAACATTGGGGCACTATTTTGTCTTACGACACCCTACACGTACCCTTCCATAAATGAATGAAAAATGTTTTAGGTCAAGATTCATAAAACAATGTCTCAGGTACCAAGCAATATATTCTTAGCCATTTGATGTAATAGTTTTCTATAAGAAAGCATTAAAAAGCATGATGAAATATTTCTTAAATATTTCCTTACTGACTCTGTCTCCACAGTGCTGTGCGGTAACCCTCCTATAGTGGACAACGCTTTCCTGATTGGCCGTAAACGTTCACGCTACGACATCCACTCAGTGGTGCGCTACCAGTGTGCGGACGGATTCCTCCAGCGCCACGTCCCCACTGCCAAGTGCCGCGCCAACGGCAAATGGGACCGTCCCAAAATCATCTGCACAAAGTGTGAGTGAACAAACCCTATTATTCTTTTTAAGACAAGTGTGTGAGTGAATAAATAAACACTTTTAACAGAAATAATTCAGCTAAACATGTGATGAGATGTGATGAACAGTTATACCGTATCTGTTATATGTTAATAATGGACAAAAGATAAAAACAACTGTATTTTGCCCTATTATTCCTTACAAAAGCCTGTATGTTACCCTCTACTATTAATGGATTTAAAAAATATGTTTTTATCTCAAAACAAGCATAAAGCAAAGCCCTAGACATCAGTCAACATGTTCTTAACCATTTTATGTAACGGTTTTCTGTGACTTTACTTTAAAATGGATTAAATACTTCAGATGGTTTAAGTCATGCAGTTCACACAATGCCAGATTTGCATTTATAATCTTCTTTTACTTGTTTTTGCTGCACTTGCTCCAGTCCAAGATTAAGGACATTTTGTTGACTATGTTTGGGGTGAGGCAGACAAGGAATGAAAATGCACACTTGATTTTTTCTCTTTTTCCTTTTATAGGAATACAAACCTTTAGAAGCCTATTTGCAAGACAGCACAGTTGCTTTTACATGGATATTGGCTCATTTGATTTTCCTTTTCAACTCTTTCCACAGCTAGGCGAGCCCATCGGTACCGGCGCCACCATCACAAGTCTCATCACGAGCGCAGAAAGCACAAGAGGCACGGCTCAGGGGGTCATCGGGGTGGACAGGAGGGTCGTGGCCATTTCTAACCAAAAAAAACAAACAAAACCCCTTGCCTCTATCTCCAAATGAAGTTCTCCTTGCTTCTCCTTCATTTGAAGCATCCCGTTCCCTTCGCCTTGCATCGGCCTCTCTCCACATCCACCCTGTGTTCAGAAGGGCCCTGCTAGACCCCACACGGACTTTAACGATTTTCATCCTTTGGTCAAATCCACTCTGTTCATCTGTTCATTTCTTGGCCTGCTACGTATCATTTTAGTGTATCTGCCATGAGCCTAGTCGAAGGGAGATTTTTCCCACCTTCAGAGTGTTAAACTTTCTTAGCTCATGTACAGTACTTTTACATAAACAGCAACGGAGTTGGCGGTTTGGTACTAACATGTAAATAGCAGCACTATTTCATTTCAGGAGTCAAAAATTCTGAAACGGTCTTTAACTCTCGAAACGGAATGACTTTCATTTTGCTATCATGTTCTTTCAGATTCGGAGGCTGTTTCTTGACCTTGGTTAGCTCTTTGTATGACATTACCTTAACTGAATGGTCTAAGTGTTTTCTCTGAGAGTAGTGGCTCTTCTGATTTCAGAAGATTGCTTAGCGTTATGTTTTGACTTGGCGTTTAACATGATTTCCAACAGAAGTGATATTGAGGGATGCGGTCGCAACCTGGTCTCCATTCTTCTTCAAGCATCAAATGAGTAAACCTAGGAAGAGATTGGCCAAAACTTTATTTTCACGATTGCCCATTTCCTCCAAATATGTTTTGAATATTCTGCAGTTTACAGTCAACTGCCCTCGATTAGCACGATGCAAATAATACAGCTGCTCAGACTCCAATTTTCCCCTTGCCTGCCTTGACCCAAACACAGTCAATCAAATACTTTCGTGAACAAGTGGCAGCTCCCCTGTGAGAATCTGGTAAACAGCCAAGGCTGCATTCATATTACCAAAATTAAGGTGGCACAATTATTTATTTATTTATTTTGTTTATTTACTTTAATGTGATAGATCAGATGTATTTAGGTTTGTGCGGACAGCCAAATCTGATCTTCTCAAAACAGCTCTGAGTCTCTTTTGTATGTGGTCCAGTTCATGCCCATGTGACCTTAATGAGACTGATCACAGTTTATGTGTTATGTATCTCCCTGTAAACTTGACTTTTCCTTCAGCTCCCCTGATCATGAACAGCTGAGAGACCCATGCACACTAAAAACAGATATGAGTCACTTACACACAAATGTGAACCATCAAAGCAGAGAGATGAGATGTGAGCAACAAATAAGAATCAAGCCTTTAAGAATTGTAATGTAGCCATTATTTACTGAGTTTAACCTTTCAGGACTTCGCTTCACCAAGTGAGGGACAAGGCAAGGTCTCCACCTATGCCACCCACCTACAGTGTCTATCAAAGACCTACAGTGTGTACATCCAGTGTGATGTACAAACCTGATGTTTAGCATGATGCAACACTGGAGATTTTGCTCAAATTTGGCTTTTTGATGATTTTGCTTCACACTAAATGGGAGCTACTGGTTTGGCATTAGTTTGTTGGGTCTAATGCGGAAGCTTTGTTTATTGGCCACGTTTACATTAAGCAGTCTGATGTTAACAAGATTTGAGGTGAAGTATTCTTGTAAACACCCAAAAATCTCAGAGAAACTAATGTTGGCGACTACTAGGAGGACATAATGGGGACTGCAGTTTCTCAGCTTGTGAGCAATGTTTTATTTTTAGCTTTTGTTACTGTAGTTCTATGGATGGGTAGAACAGATTTTTTTAATTGTAAAATCTTTTACTTGCAACCATTTCTGTCAAACTCTGCTGTGAGGAGGTGTGATGATTCATCTCCCACTTGTGCACAGAGAAATTGTTTTGTCAAGGCTTGAAACAGATTGAGAGAAAGAGAGAGAGGGGAGAGAGGGAGAGCGAGAGAAAAAGTGTGAGAGAGAGAGAGAGAGAGCGAGAGAGAGAGAGAGCAAGAGAGAGAGAAAGACAGCGAGAGAGCGCTATCTGCTCTTAATTGCACTCGGCCCCATATAAACCACATCAAACAGGCCGGATGACATGCTGCTTGCCTCAGCCATTGGGTTGCAGCCTGTGCCCACAATTAGCTTCTCAAAACGGCGCCGATAGTTCAGTAGGGAATAAAGAAATCACGCTGCACTCCAGAAAGAGAGAGGGAAGCTCATCCAGCTGGTGTTATGCCATGGACGAGGCAAATGCCAAAAGGACTCCTGGGTAAAATGCTCAGAGATGCAGAGGTGCTTCAGATCCACTGTGAGCTACACTTAAGGTCATGAGGGTAAAATTGCCTGGAGAAGATTATAAGAAAACAGTCACTAGAGACTCAACATTTGCTGTTCGTCGTTTTTTATGGAAGCTGTGCACTCACTGTGGTTTGCACAAGGGGTTTTTTTGTGCACCAGGTGCGTGTCCTGTTTTCCAAAGGAGGCTGCAACCTCTCCGCCACTAAAGAAGAGGGCCAAGTCTTTTTGTACTGCTTTTCTCCAAGGCCAGCACTTCTTGCTCTTCCAGTTCCTTTCTTTCTCTCTCTCTCTCTCTCTCTCTCTCTCTCTCTCTCTCTCTCTCTCTCTCTCGCTGTCTCTCGCATTCTATCCCTTTCACCCGTTCCCTAGGGATTACTTCCAAGTCCTTCTCCCTGCCTTTCTCCTGCTCATCAATGACGAGGACGTGTACAAGGTGACGGAAAAAGCCAATAGTCTCCATATCTGGGCAATTTATCTCCTTTTATTCTAAGCATGCTTAATTAAGGTCAAGGTTCTCCCCTCATCCTTTCCACCCTCTTGTCTCTTTTTGAAATGATAACATTACAGACAAAGAGGTAAAAGCCACATATCACTCTGGCTTCAGCCCTCCACTTGTTTAAAGCCACCAATTTTTTGAGGGGGGAGCGGGGAACAGGGCATGTTTGAGCATGACTTACATTAGAATTGCTTTCAATGCTGACAGCAGTTGGTGTCAAAGCACTTATGGCATGAAGGATTAAAATATGCCAGGTGGATTACGAAATGGTGATAGTATTTGGAATCAGATGTGACCACTACACTCTTAAAATTAAAAATGCATCATTTGGAGCAATGGCACAGGAGAAGCACTATTAGTTTCCCAAAGCAGAGGCTCTCAAAAGGACTCCCGGATTTATCAAGAACATTTTTTAAAGTTTAAAAAACCTCCTAATCTCAAAGTTTCTTGGAAAGAACCTTAACATGACCTGAGTGATCTTTATAGATAACAGTTCTTCATACTCAGTCATATTAACAAACAGTTATTTAGGGAAATGCTTCTTTTATGGAACTGCTCAAAAAACTTTTGTGGTACCTTTCTTTTTTTTTTTTTCAAAGTATGTGTGTTGCATGCTGGGTTGAAGTAAGATCACTGACCATCTGGGGCTCTTTGACGACCAGTATGAGAACCACTGTCCTGAGAGCCTTTCAATCGAGTGGTTGCAGCTAAGGTTTTATGAAGAACCATCAACTGAAAGGTATTTTAGAGAACCAAAGTGATTTTTCTATGGTGTTGGCCCAAAGAGTGGAGTCACTGAAACGAATTTACACCCAAAACATCATATAACCATTGATATTTGCCATGTATCTTTCTTTGCTTCATCTTACATTGCCTCACACCAGTAGCTTTGTATTCCTGAAGCAAACGGAAAGGCAAAGTCCGATGGCTAACAATGCGGTGACCTAATAGTGACTCTTAATTATGAAAATGAGCCTCTTAACTGAGGGTGTTCACAGCTGTGCGTTGGCGTGGGTTTTTGAGAGTTTCTAAGAGGCAGCTGGGGTATTCCTGGGGCAACTCTTCTGACTAATTGCAGAGAACATAGTGCAGTCAAAATCCCACAGGTTCCTCCACAACCCAGCTAGGTTTCTGGAACATAGCCCCATTAAAGAAGTATCTGTCTCCTGTGTTCTCTAGTGCAAAAGTGGAAAATTACCAGTCTGTGTTTAAACAGCTTTAGCTGTGTGTGTGTGTGTGTGTGTGTGTGTGTGTGTGTGTGTGTGTGTGTGTGTGTGTGTGTGTGTGTGTGTGT
>JBBJLS010000039.1:10051190-10071983 GCA_037577275.1 Bryconaethiops microstoma | reverse complement strand
GTGTGTGTGTGTGTGTGTGTGTGTGTGTGTGTGTGTGTGTGTGTGTGTGTGTGTGTGTGTGTGTGTGTGTGGTGGGGAGCACATTGCATTCGGAAGCACACGTCGTGAGGAGTTAACCTCACCCTTTTCGTATTTACATTGCTGTATGAGTTTAAAAAGGAGGGCAGGAGTGAGGTAGGAGCCAGATCGGTGCGCAGGGAATAGCAGTGACCTCTATTTAATCTAGACTCCACGTTAGCATTGAGCATCCATCATCTCCTGCCGTCTTCGCCACTTGGTATGAGCAGTGTGTGGAGAATATCTCCTCCGCACTGTGTTATCTTTGTCCAGGGGAAATGTTTCTGATTGGATGTCTTCAGAAAAGAAGGATTAGCATAACGAGGAAGCGCGTCGGGCCCCCCGTGGCAGAAACTGTTGCAGACACAGCTGCTTAGCATACCTAGCACGAACGACTGCTATTCCTTTTCTTATTAAAAAAAAAATACATAGGTCTATATTGCTCCTGCAACTTGCCCTTTACTTAAAGGAGGACCTCACATAGTCCCATGTTTGGCAGAGGCCCCTGGCAACGAAATCGAGTCTGGCTCTTTGACACATTCTAAATGGCTCCTGCATGCAGACGGCGTGGTGTTAGCTCTCTCAGAATGTGGTCATTAGTGGCAGACAGGTGGGCCCAGGGAGGGGTCAACTAAGATTTTTGTCTGTGTTTGACGGATTCCCAATGCATTTGTGTTAGTTGCCGATAATGTTCATTTTTTAAAGGTGCTCATGCTCTGTTCAAACTGAATGGTTTTCTACCCAAAACCAATGACATAATGGAGACCTTTTGGGCCTAATGCAAAGAAATAGGCCGAAAAATGATTTAAAAAATGATAACTTCAATAACTGAACAAAATGACAATTTCCTTATTTGTTCATTTGTCTCAACTGAGTCAGTGGTCTAATACAGTGTATTATTATCATAGTTACCTAAAAACCATGGGTGTAAAATTGCATTAGAAGCTACATTATATGGGCAAAGGTATTGGGACACTTGACCATTACACTAACAGGGACTTTAATAATATTGCATTCAAATTCATAGACTGTAATATGGAGTTGCCCCTGCCCCCCCTTTGCAGCTATAACAGCTTCCACTCTTCTTGGAAGGCTTTTCACAAGATGTTGAAGTTTCTGTGGGAATTAGTTCTCATTCATTCTGCATTTATGAGGTGCGGCACTGATGTTGGACGAGCAGGCCTGGCTCGCAATCCCTGTTTCAGTTCATCCCAAAGGTGTTGGATGGGTTTCAGGTCAGGACTCTGTGTCTCCGTCTCTATAGAGTTTGATTTTTGCACTGGGACACAGTCATGCTGGAATAGAAATGGTTCTTCCCCAAACTGTGTCCACAAAGTTGGAAACATCTTGGAAAAGTGTTGGGAAAATGTCTTGGTATGCTGAAGCATTAAGATTGCCCTTCACTGGAATTAAGGGGCCACCGGAATTCAATAACTAAGAGGTGTGTCCCAAAACTTTTGTCTATATAGTGTATAGAAGGATCCAGTAAAGTCATTGTAGACACAGTTGCCATGGGTGACTGTCCCTGGCCTGCACTGCCGGAAGTTACGCTGCTGTCCAGTATGCAGTGTTATTATATCACGGTCAATTCAGTTTGGCCAAATAGCTCCAATCTAGTTCATGCTTTAGTAACACATGGATTCTGTCCACTTACCAACAGCCACTCTGAGGATGTGTGAAGTGGCAGTAACAAATTTTTCAGATGTTTCAATGCCACTCCCTAGCTCTGTGATGTACATACTCTGTGGGTTTTTTCTTTCTCCTTTCATTTCTTCGTTCATTTCATTTTATTTTTCTATTGAACTCTGGATGTGTTTGTTGCTTAGAGTCACGGAGCTCAGTCACACAGTCTCACTCTCCATCTAGACGTAGTGCAGTCATGGAAGATGCTGATGCATCAAAGAGAGACATTCAAAATTAAGCCTCATAGATTGAACTAATGTGTCTAGACAGAAATGTAGAACCTTGACATTACACTCTGTAACCATGGTTTCTTTGAGCGCTGCCGAGGAACCTTTTTAGAACCAGTTTTATAAATGAGATGTGAGTTGAAGAACCTTTGCGAGGTCTTCACATAATGTAGGTTCTTTCAAGAACATTTACATTACTTGGGAGTCCTTCATGCACATCTCGTTTACAGAGAACCATCCATTGAAAGGTTCTCTCTGGAACCAGAAATGGTTCTTTTAGAGCAAAGAACCCGAGGCACCTTTAAGTTGAAGTACCTCTGGAGGTTCTTGAAGGTTCTTCACACTCACTCAGCTCATTTACAAAACTGATTCTGTTGAGCCATTCGTTGAAAGGTTCTTCGGGGAACCAAAAGCAGCTTTGTACAAAGGAACCCTTTACAGCAGCTGTATTGTCAAGAGTAGGTAGAACATCTTGATATGAGCTGTCATGTCTCTGTCGTCTCTTCTCTCTCTCTGTTTTCCCCTTTATTAGTCCAGTTACTACACATCAGCTACCGCAGTGTGGAGTCAGGCTGTGTGAATGTGGTCCACATGTACTGATCAATATTTATAGGTGTTCTTACGAATTCTAGTCCTGTCATTGTATTATATTCTTTGCCTAACAAACGATCGATTAAAAACATTGGATCGGATCTGTAATGGTGTGTTTTATGTGTTTGTGTGATTGTTCCCATTGTTGAGCTCTTTCAAAGCATTCTTTGAAATCTGGATCTCACGGCAGTCCTCCAGGCTCACACTTTAATGATGCCTTTTGGTACGACACAGTTAGAAACCCTCTTCTACACCCCTCCTCAACACACACACAAACACAAACACACTATTCTTCTCATATGTCTCCCCTTTGAAAAGTTTCAGATGTGTAGGAGGCTGAAAAGTCATCAGTCACACTCTGAATCCTTTCATTCTCACTTTGTTATGGAAGTTTAATGGAATTTATGGAAACAAGTCAAAGTGATGAACTCTGTGTCTCTTATTAAATAACCAAAAAGCTTTTTTAGACATTTTATTTTGGTTCACTTTTTAACCTAAAAATCCAGAGCCACCTCTTAAATGCTAACCATAAACCTTATTTTTAGAAAGGGCATTTTATATTTTAAGAAAGGATGTTGTTTTATTTTTAGAAAGGGCAGTTATTACTTTTAGAAAGTGCACTGTATTATTTTTAGAACGTGCAGTGTGTTATTCAAAGAAAGGATTTTGTGTTATTTTTAGACCTTTCGTGTAGAAATGTATAAACTCCTGTTCATTTGTAGATTACTTTATTAATTTATTTATTTACAGTATTTAAATCCACCTCCCTTACCGACCTCAACATATTGTTTATATAGTGCACACAGTAGAGAGTGTTTTCTGGAGAGTTTTATTTGGACTTTATGTTCATTTTGATTTTATATTTATATTGGTCTATTGTTCTAACATAAGCAATTTCCTCTAGGATCAATAGAATCTGTGATTCTAAAGGCTGACCTTAAGAAATCACACCGTGCATCTGGTGGACAAAACGGCCCAGTGACCCCCAGGTCCTGTAGTCCTGTATAAACACACACGGATGAAACTGCAGAATTGGGCGAATATCTAATGAGAGGTTGTGTTGAAAGATCTCATTCGTGGCTTCTACACCATCAAAAATCTTCCATGAAGATGAAAGTCAAAGGACTTCCAAGATCCGCTTTGGGGTCAGAAGTGATTTGTTAAGCATGCAGTATGTTTGTTTTTCATTAAAAATTCACTTTTTTCTGTAATCGGCCTTAGCTATTAGTTGTCCCGGGCTGTTTTATCACCCACCCCATGAAATGCGCTTCAGCGGTGAATAATTCATCCGATACGTACCTCTGAATAACAGCTCTTCATCTGTCGGGCTCCGGGTCCCCGGCGTCTGCTATTGATAGTTCTCATAAACTTCAGCTCATGCATTTCAGCATCTCTCTTTCTACTGGAGGCAAAGGGCAAAGGGCAGTTTCACACAGCATGGTGTTCAGGCCTGTGCGATGAAGCTGGCATGAACCACAGCGAATTCTAAACTAAACATAATAAAAATGAGGAGAACTGACCCAGGATCAGCAGTGCTGACTTCACCATGGAATGCTTTTCCTCTGAAAGTCTGCCTGGCATGTTAAAGCCGCACAGTGAACTTCACCATCACCACTGCCTCGAACAAATCCGCTGCGAGTCGGGGCTGCCGGAGGGCTGATTGATGTGTGCACGACTCCCTGTGTTCCAAGGACGCTGTGTCCTCATTAAACATCAAGCTGTGAAGTTAGGTTAATGTTGCTCGGAAGGAGATTTAGAAGTTTCCCCGCTGTATAACAAAATCAACACACAATAGAGAGCAGAACACTGCACTGAGACCTGTGGAGGAAAAGGAACTGTACCTCAGCATTCACACTCTAACTTCTACTCACATTGTACAGCTGAATACAGCAAAAACAGGCGACATGACTTCTTACTGCTCTATAGAACTACTTTAAAAGGTCATAAGGTTCTTTAAGTTTTTATGTTTGCTTCACTGATTTCTTCTTTTAATATTACATTTATTCTTATAATTTGTTTATGAGTGTAGACTACAGTACTTCATAAAATGACTATAAAATTCACATATACACATAGAAACATTGTCAGGTTGTCTATTTGTATATATGACAACACACACACACACACACGTACACACACACACTCACACACACATAAATATATAAATATATAGATAATAGCTAAGTAACTTTTCTGAAGGATTAAAAAACCCTGAGTAAGTATTTATATATAAAATATGCCATTAAAATGTGTAGTTAACGTAATAAAGAACATTTTGTTACAGCTATAACTCAGTGGTTCTCCTCCAGGATTAAACATAAATGTCTTTTTAAGAACTATATATTATTTAAAGTTCAAATGCATCATTATTCTACAGCATGGTGCTGAAACTCTAGTGCTAACGCTATGATACTGCAGGCTTTAGTGGTGAGCTCTGCTTGTGAATGATGCATTAGACAGATTCGGAAAATTGAATTTGGTTAGCAAATTCACCATGGCAGTGACTGGCGAGATGTAAAAATTTAAAATCTGTATTTGAATGTAAGGGCCACTTTTGCTGAGTCAGTCAGAGCAACATACAGCATATGAGCCTCGACCAGACTACTAAGGATGTTTTAATTTGAGAGAGAGAGAGAGAGAAAGAGAGAGGGAGGGAGAGGGAGAGGGAGAGGGAGAGGGAGAGGGAGAGAGAGAGAGAGAGAGAGGGAGAGAGAGAGAGAGAGAGAGAGATGCAACACAATTCTAAAGGCACAGTTAGAACGGCATACAATAGTAGAACTATGCTGAACTTTTATGCAGAACTTTCATGCCTTTAATGCTTCTTTAAGTTGTCATGGCTCTTTTGCCATTGATTTTGCAAAAGAACCCCTGAGGAGGACCCCTTTTTTTTAGAGTAGAGGATATATTTTAACCACAGAGGGCTTCGAGTTTTCTGGATTGTCAGACATGACATCCTAAACAGCTTCCCAGCCGTTAACAGGCAGCCATGGCCAAAAATGTGGCAACGCTGTCATTGTACGGAATGCCTGCTGTCATGTTCGTGGCAATGCCTGTGTGAGCAATTCAAAGATCCAAAATTGGCAAGGAGTTACTTTCTCCTCAGCTGTGCAATGCGATTATGCAGTCGCTTCATAAACACCATGTGATTCAGCAGCACCCAAAGGTTAATACCCATTCTTAAGCCCATTTATCATTCCTGCAGAAACTCTGATGAATAGAGCAGGTCCACTAATCCCTGCAAGTGCAACTGCATTAAACAGGATAATGATGTTTGTGCAGATGGTGAGTCCTCGACGCTAATAGCTTTTAAAGTAGTGCGACCTGCAAAGCAGACCAAAAAAGAGGCACAGAACAGATAAATAGCGAGCGTCCCTCTGCTCTTGCCATTACGGGCTGGCACAGGCTGGCATGTTCCACTGGCTCAGAGTGCCCAGCGTGCCGTTGTTGTGGGTCCATGGCTGATGATCCGGAAATCTTCCTTCATTAAGCAGCTTAGTGTATCTTCTGTACAACAGGATTTTCACGCCTCGCCTGCTATGGGGACAGCCAGAATATGTGCGGAGCGGACTGCTTGCGCTGGTCCGGTTCCATCGCCTCCGGGGAGAGATCTGCCAGCCTAATGCCTAACCTTCATGGCACGGAGCGCCGCTGATTTCCGTAGGTGTAACAAGTCAGAATGTGCTCTTATTTCTCATTCGCTACATCTGCAGTTTGGCTGAGGCCTACCGTGACTCACGCTTGATGCATATCGGCTTTTCTAAGCCATATCTCCCGTAGAGGAGATGGAAAATAAAGTTCTTCATTTCAATGAGTGTCTCAATCAAACCATGACAGCATTTGCATAATGCCAACTGCAGGTCTGGCTACTTTCACTCAGCCTAAGCAACTATACCAACAACATCTGTGAACCATCACATTTTCAAGGTTTATTGAGTATTTCCTTATAATCTTAAACAACAAGGCATATATATAATCGTCCCTATTATTCCAATTAATAACTGAATAACAGCCGTAGGGTATAAGAGCTTTAAAAAATTGTTTTGCTGTTTAATTGGGCCAAATAAAAAAAAAAAAGCACTTAGTCCATGTTTGTGCAGCACTGATTAGAGCACACAGTATACCCTGAGGGGGCAGAGGTAGAGCTGCTAAGGGGGCTGAGAAACCCCTATTTCTAAATTGCTGCTAAAAATAAAGTATGAATAATACAGTAATTGTAACATTCTCCCTGCCCCCCCCCCACCCGCCCCAGGTGTTTCCTATTTGTTAGTCAGTGTTTTTAAACCCCTTGTGTTTCAGTCTGTGGGTTTTTTTGTGGTTTATTTGTATGTGCTTGCAAATCTCCTTGCAAATTCCTTGTAAAATGCCTTTTGGATCCTGCAATTAGATCCTGCCTTGACCTTCAATCATTGCAAGAACAGAACCATATACATATAACATTTTGAGCATAGGGCAGCTGGTGCCCTGGTGGTTGGGGAGTTGCCTATGATCAAAAGATTGTGGGTTCGAATGCCAGTGGCACCACTGAGGTACCCTTGAGCAAGGTACCGTCTCCACACGTGGCTCCCCAGGCGCTGCATTCAATAGGTGAATGGGTTAAATGCCGAGAACTAGGATGTGCTCACTCTAGGAGGTAGTTTTTATTTTATTTTGTTAAATTTATATGGTCTCAAAATCTGCAGCAGCCATGCACTGTTTAAAGTGGATTTTTTTCTACTGTTTTTTGCAAACATAGTCGTTCTGAGTGGTTTGATGAGAAATGGTTTATTGATAGATGGCAGAGCAACTTATCAGCATGATAATACAGGGCAGGTAATGGGGGGTCAAATCTATAACCTAAATATAGCCATTTCATTTACAGTCCAAGACCACCAGTGAACCCACACGTCTTCTTATTGCATATATGGAATTTGGAAAAAATCTGAAAAACTAAATTTTCTTTGGGGATAATTTTGTCTCACAACACCCTGCGTGTTCCTCTATGCCCTCACTGGATTAAAAAAATGGGTTTACGCCAAATTCTTCTAAAAGAAAATATTGTAAAAATGGAACGGTCTAACAAGGCCACTTTTGTCACGTAATCCGAATTGATGTGAAATGTGATAGATACGGTGGCCCAGAAATGTTCACACAATACAAAAGCCACAACACGAATGCAAAAGGTCTCAGCTGTATACAAGTTGTTACAAATACAAAAAATGCTGTAAAACACATGACAATTTAAGCTAATGTTCCTTTGCACAATGTTCAATTACTTCGTCGTAATAACCTAACGTTCAACGGCAGAGTAATGAAATATGAAAATTTAAACAACTTAAATAACATTGCTTAAATGTGACCATCACATGATGACATTCATTATAGTGATCTAGGAACATTTCACTTACGGCGATTAAAATAAAGCAAACGCATCCACCTCTTCATCACCATCAATCATCACCGCTGATCATTTCCGTTGTGACTTTTGTGTTTGTGTTGTGGCTTTTGTATTGTGTTGACATTTCTGGGCCACCGTAGATAGAGATGAGTTGTAGCTGATGGTAACTATACTAAGCTGACAACTAAATTCTGATGTTAATGATGGAGTGTGGAAGACCAAGCATTGCTTTCTTTGTAGATACCTGCTCTCCTGTGAGCAGAAAACTGTTCAGTGCACTGTATATTGTACAGTACATTTTACTGTCCAAAGTGGTTTCACCTGCCGGCATTTCTCATGAACCTTCGTCGGTTGTGACGGATGCAAGTGATTACAGGCAACACAGAGGAGTGCCCCTGAAGATACCCAGATTGTAGGATGCATTTCTCAGCTGTGTTCTGTAATTAAAGCCCACTCAGGTGACCAGGAAGAGAAGCAACCCTGTTAAATGGGGCACAAGTGTAGTACTGGTGAGGAGTGTTTCCACTGTGAAACTGAACAAATAAGGTCACACAAATTCCTGACAATTCTGATCAAATTATTTTCTTTAGTACTTGAATGGAATCAAGTTGATCACCGCTGAACTCTCGAATACTTGAATGGACTCATATTGATCTTTAAAAATAATGCATATGTCATATTTCGGGTTCTAAAGCTTACCATTAATGAGCTGCATATTGAGCAAGAGGGAGATAGACACACTGTGTGTGTGAGTGTGTCCTAAGGGAAGAAACTGTATCTTTCTATGAGTCATGGTTGTACAATTGAGTCTGTATTTATATGAGAGGCGCTTTTATAGATTTTATGGAACCTGGTTGCCTGGTACCCCCCACGCCAAGATCAGTTATACGATCAGTTCCTCTGCCCTCCCCCAGAAGTTACGCCATTGCGTTTCACCCTCGGGCTCTGACTTTACCAATGCTACGTCCTTCTTGTTCCTTGTGGGTCTTGGACCGTATGAATGACCTGCTCAGACCTGCAAAGAGTCTGAGCGCTTTCATTAACCTCCTGCTTTTCTGCGCCACCTCAATCTCAGGCTGTAAGAGCCTTGCTCCCTCTTGATCCAGCCGCGTGACAGATCCCAAATGCAGCCGAGCGGCAGGGCTCCGGTTCCAAGAGAACGCAGCATAAACAAACAAAGAAATGAACACTCTTGGTCGGAAGCATTCTCAAAGACATCTGATGTGTGCGCAAATTCATTATCTACCAAAATGCTTCGTTAGATGCTCGGCACTTCAAATTACCTCCCAAGCTTTGTAAATTTAAATGCTTCTGCTCAAGGGAAGTCTTTTTAAACAATTTAGCCAATTATATTCTTCTATGAGTGTTTCTAATTCATTATGTATACAGGGCATTTGTATTCTCCTACTACAGAGCTCAAGTTTGCATTAAGCACCGCATATATTATTGTTTTGTAATTGCGTAGTCTTTGTCGGAGGAATGTTCAGAGCAGGCTTTTTCTGTCACATATTATCCATTTATTTCTGGTTTATTCACTTATTTCAGTTAAAACAACAGCTTCTTCAGCATTCCTCCAGAGAGAGAGGGACAGAGGTTATGCAGCCCGATTCAGGTCAGTCCATTACACTCGAAGCTAATCAGGAGAGGTCTTAGGGCGTCGCCTTGGCCATGTCTTCGTGGAGATCTTAGGTATTACTCCCCCTGAGCCTGTATATCTGTATATTACTGTGTAATTTTTTTCTTGCCTCCTGTCAGCAGCTGAGAAATGGGACATGTATGGAGGTTCAGGCCTTCTGATTCAGCTTTATTTACCCTCGGGGTCCACGCAATTGTTCCAGGGGTCACCTAATTTCACTTTATGCTGAGGGAAGGAAAAAAAAAAAAAAAGGACCAAATGAAATGAAAAGCAACACTCTCGGGAGCAACATGTCACATTGGCTCACACTCACCAGCCCTCCCTCTTTCCCTTTGCTCCTCTTCTGAAGATGGCTGACCGCTGGCTGAACACAGCATATCTCCTCATTTCACCACCTCAAACTGAGTCACCAGGTGTCGACAGAAAACTTTTACTGTAGATAAATGAAACCATCTGACATATGTGAACAGATCTATTCCAATGTGTGAATATATTAGAAAATGAGACAACAGCGTTAATGGATCAATCTTTTGGCTTAATGGTTTTTTTTGCCTTCACAGAATTTACTACTTTAATTTACTCTAAAATATGTATGTTTATGATGAGAAATGGTTTTAAACACAATACAGAGTGTGTAGTGAAAGCTCACACTTATTGTGGCCTTATTTTGTCAGGTTAACAAATTAGTTTGCTGTGAAATTCGCTAGGGCTCATTGTGACTGTAGGCAGACACTAGAAACCGAGCTCCAAGCCAGTTCAAGGAACAAACTGAGGACAAAAGGTATTTTGCTTGGAAGAAAAACAAAACCTTTGGGGTTCCAGGTTGGTGGTTAAAGACATAATTTATCATTCTGAGCTGCTTCTTTTTTATTCTTAATTTACAATACAAAGGCCATTAGCACCAAAGATAATTATTTGACAACATAAGTATTTGACAACAATAAAAATCACTGTCTCACTTTACACACTTGTTTCAGACCGAATGTCTCGATTCCATTCAGACCAGCACAAGCATTATGGCTTAATTTCATTGATGAAGAAATACGGTGACTTATGATGACTCCTGATATAAAACTTCACTGTGTTAATGCGTGCATTCAACAGATTTCTGAGCCGGACTGTTGTTGCAATCCTGAAAGCAAGTAAAAAACAGCTCAGCTAGCTAATCCAGACTGGGGGCCGTAATGAGTATTGTAGTAGAATAATTGTTATTTCAAATGAACTGTCAGACATATCTGTGTGGGCTTTTACCACCATCTTTTATAAAGTGATCATAATGCACGAATAATGCCCAGGTATTTTTTGTAAACGTATGATGGATTAAACTCTGCCATTCAATAAAGCCTAATATGATATTAACAGGAAAACGTGCTGTGTGTCAGCTGAAGTTTCTTTTTGAAGACCAGTAGGCCTATTGTCGTTAAAACACAGTCTTCAGGCACAAACAATAGCAGCAATGCATATAGGAGAGTGTGTCACTTAGACCATAATAAGCTCAGATAAAATCATGGACTATTTGTTAGGATTATATTGACACAATTTATGGGATAAGTTCTTATCAGTGACAATTCATCTGCTGGACTTAAAAGCTTTCCATCCCTACAGTTTATTGTCTCTAAGTACTGGCTATGAAAAACTAATGTAAGTAACTATTTTGTATTTTGTTCTTTGAACGTTATGCTGGGGTTGAAATTCAGTGATGGAAACACTGTAATTTAATGATTTTTTATTATTCTGTGTCTGAGCCCTGCATGTAAACGAATGTTCTCAGATACTTTCCAGGGATGCAGACACTCTAAACACTCCACACATTTCCAAAAAAATCTGCCAGATACACAATCTTCATCCTGTTTATGACAAGGAACAAACAAACACAACCAGGTAAAGAACTTTAATCTAAAATGCTGTAATGAAGAGAACAATTGTGTCACATCACAGCGAATCATGAACAAATAGTGCAAATGTTGACCACTAATGAGGTAGTAAAGCAGCAGCATTATGAAAGGCATTCAATGGAATAATCAGCTACCAGAAACATGCTTGGCGAGTTATTGCTTTCAGAACTTTAGGATCGTATAATTATCCTTGTAAAAGGTGCTTATGTCTACAATCAATCATAGTGTGGATAGTAACTGGAACATTTAATTCTGCCACCAAACTAAAGGAAAAAGTGCCACTCATACCGCAAGCCATGCTGTGCCGAGCCTAGTTCATGCTTGTACTTGAATGGAGTTCTGGATTTCCCTCCTCTCTCATCTCCATCATCACCAGGCCAGCAAGGCCTTTGCCTAATGTGCCACATTCATTATGAGGTGCGCTAAATTAGCTCTCCGACTGGCTCGCGTGCTAATTAGCGTGACTCCTGGGCTTCCTCTGAACCATTCTTCTGCTTGACACAATGAATAAACAAAACAGAGGATCCAAAGCCCAATCCTCAGCAGCCCTCCATGCTAGCTTAAATACGAAATGCGCTAAAGAAGGAAAGTTGTACGGCGCTCATCTCTGGGCCGGCTAGGCTTCATAAAGAAAGTACTAGCTAAACTGCTCTCGTCAGACATGACTGACATCTCATTTCAGGCGAGAGAGGAACGTAGCAGAAGTTGTTAGCTGATCTGCTGGCCTGTCAGTCATGCTGGCTAAGCTGCGGAAGCCATGGCGCTAGCAATGCAGCTGCTCTGAAATGCATGGGTCCTAAACACTCCTGGTGCTGTTGGTGAACTTTGTGGTGGTCTTTATTGGGGCCTGGGTGGTCTGGGCTTCAGGGCTGCTGGAGCTCTTGCGGAAACAATAGACCCCGTAAAGACGGAACTTTTTATCAGGGAAGCCGAGGTTTCGGATGCCGGGCTCAGAGCCTCCACATCGGGCGCGGGGGTTGACGATGGGGTATCGGACACTACCGTCTTCGACCCAGCCTGCCTCACAGCGGTCCAGAAGCTGGAACTTCCAGGCAGCGTAGAGCTGGCCCACTTTAGCCACCACCGAACCATCCCTCTGGCAAGCCTTCACGGCCTCAGGGTAATTGACCTTCTTGAAGCGTTTGAGGAAGTAAACCTGGCCTAAAATAGATACACACACAGAAACAGGACAGTAAACAGAAAAGACCTTGAAGAGATTACAGTTCTCCATGCTTCCTCTCTGCCAGATACAGAAGAAACTAAACTTGGAATTTCCAATCATGCTGCACTGCAGAGAACTGAAAAGGCATCTGCGGCCAAGCAAGGCGAGGGCTCTCCATCAAAGCGGTTATAAAATGCTTCTGTTCCATGGCACAGAGTTTCAGGATTGGTATGTTGATTGTGAAGATTGCTTGAACCACAACAAAACAAACTGACGTTTTTGTTTTTGTTCTGCGGGAAGAGCTGTCTTTATACCTGAGACGAGAGGGAAAAACTGATTTTCTCTGCTATAAAGACCTCCAACTCTTCATTTCTCCGAGCTCAGCCGTCAGTGTTCTGCTTCTTGATCTGGCCCCTGGCTGCTTGGAAGAATATTGTCTCATATTTCCCTGAGGACCGTTCTGTAAAGGTCCTCCAGCTGGTCAGTGTCCAGAGTATCGGGGCCGTCTATGTGAGCGATTCGGGACAGAATGTGCTTTGTAGGAACTAATTTGAGGATGTAATGAAAAGCCTGTTAGATCCCTGTATTGCAAATGGACCCAGAAAACTGTAATGGAGTGACGCACGCATGCATACACACACGCATACACATCACCCAAAAGACAAAATGAATTTGGCTCTCCTATGAGTTTACACTCATTATTCCTACACAGTCACAATCTGACTCTGCACCCCAGCCACCATAATAAATCACATTTCCCCCCAAAATTTGATTTGGAGAATTCTGCTGTAGCAGATGCATCATTCTGTCAGCGCTGTGTTGGGCGCGTGGCGCTGCGAGCACCGTGTTTCTGCAGGCTCTTTAATCAGCATCTGCCTGCTGGACCTCGCTGGCACAGGCACTGTTTTGGCAAGCAGCTATCATGGAAGAGGTGATGAAAGCTGAATAAGTTTTACAGGATCACAGGGGGCCGAGTAAACAAAAGGCCAACCCCCGTCCACCTGGCCGATCACAAGATCACAGGGGGCCTTTAACATGAGACGAAATGTAGCGATTAGAAACAGTCAACAGATTTTCAACAGGGCTGATAACAGGAACCCAAACATTTTGAACTAGGGTGAAACCCTAGCATAGTTTAAATGCTGAATTATTATTATTTCACTGTGTAAAGTGAGTGAATTGTATCTTACTGATATTTTAATATACCTAACATATACTATGATTCTTTTTCTTATTTAATTACTTTACCCAGTTTACTGAAGAGGCTGCAGCAGAAACAGAAATATACCGTTTCTGCTCAGAACAAATAGAAATTAATTCAGAAAAAGTCCTGAAAATGAACTGGAATGAAACTAATATCTTACAGTGGCGGAATGCTGCCTAAAAAACAATTAACAATTAAAAAATGTTGGTTGTATGAGATATTACTAGATTCCGTAACTGTGAAGCAAAAAATTTTATTGCATGAAAAAAAAATTTATTTTCAGTTTTCATGTTTGCTTCCTGTACCGTTTGTGGGGGTCTGTCCTCACCATTGAGCTTCGAGGTGAAGCAGAAGGCATCGTAGCGCTCGTCCTCTTTGTGACGGTAACCGTAGTTGCGGACGCCGGCGGGCGTGTCCTTGCGGCCACACTGGTCTCGTGGGTGAGAGATGGGATACTGCACCGAGCCGTCCTCCAGCCAGCCAGCGTTACACCAGTCCAGCCCTTCCAGCCAGGCCTTGTGCAGCTGGGCGTGGGAGGCCAGGATGGCGTCCTGCTGCTTACACGCCTCTTCAGCCTCGTGGTAGTTCAGCTTGTAGCGGCCGAGCCGAAGGTAGTACGGGAAGACAACACCTGCAGAGTTTACATTTTTGTTTAAACTCAAATCATCATTTTAACTGCAGTGCGGACTAATGCAAAAGTTTGGGCAAGACAAATAACATTATTATTTTCTAATTAAAAACAAGAGCAGCTTCTCTACATAAAACATACTTTTATGTTTACTTGCTGAATTGAACGTATTAGTGAGGAAACAACATAAAATGAGGCCTGTGCAAAAGTTACAATACATTTTTTGTATTGTTTTATGCAATATGTTAAAACTCAGTAAATGAGCCCTAGAAATTGAAAAAAAAATACAAAAGTGCAATAAAAACAGCTACATGGTTTGTGATGCAGTACTAAACAACTAACGCTCTTGTCTCAGTCCCAATCCTTTGATTATTTTTGAGTAATAATCAGTACCTCCTTAGCATCCACACATTCCTAATATTTAGTGAATTATATATTCATTATTTTATTGTTTAGGGCAGAATGTGCTTTGTAGTAACCATCCTTTATCCATTCAATCTTCAGAATTTTCCCACCTCAGCCTCACTTTGAAAGACAGTGGCCCTGGGAAATTAGGGCATTAACCTCTTAACTCCAGGTTAGCAGACTCGGTGTGTTACTGCTAGAAAATATGCTAGTCTGTATTAAGAACATTTTGAAAATCATTTGATGGACAGTGTATATATGAGGGTTTTTATGACAGGTCTTGAATCTAGTCATGGCCCAAACCTTCGAGGTCCAGGTTGACGAACCCTGTGTCATCCTCCATGTCGTTGGTGACCTCACACTCGTACCGGCCGTAGTCCTGTAGGGTGACATTGTGGATGATGACTGAGGCGTCTCCTGGTCCGGCCTGCTCCAGAGCCACGCGTCCACGGTACGGGCCAAACACCCGCTGTTGCCGGCCCAGAGCCACAAACACATCCTCAAACTGAAAGGTGTCCGTCACTTTGGTCCATTTGATGCGAATGCGGGCTGGATCGACACTCTCGGGCTCATGGTGGTAACGGCAGGGCAGCGTGATGGTACCGCCTCGATGCGTGACCACTTTACCTGGAGCGGTCTGCACGATCACTGCTCCAGTATCATCCTCTAAACAGAACAGAGGAGGAAGAGCTCAGACCAGACTGGATTATGGCTTGTCCTATTTCTAAAAGCACTGAGAGGCAGGGCTCAGAATAAAAACATCAGTCTGTTTGTTCCGAGCAGAACAGTATTTTAAAGATTTTGTTCTTGCGTTCAAACTCCAGTATAAAGTTCTTAAACCGGTTTGCATTAAATGATAAGCTCAGCTCTTGTGCATAGTGCTAATAAAATAAAATAGCAGGGATGGAGGGTCTGGCAGATGTATTTATACTGATAAGAACAGCAGGAAGCAGAGTGCAGGCTAAGTGGTCACCAAAATGGCAAGTCTGCTCTCAGGTTTCAAAAGGTATTGAATGGCAAAATTACAAAAATACCTGGGCATTATTTGTGCATTATGCTTGCTAAAAAAAATTCTGTTGTTGAATTGGGGAATTGGAGCTGTAAAAAACATATTTTTATGCCCTTGCTAGTTGGTTTCTGTTGTGTTATACACAAATACTTTTAGATCTTCTTTCCTCTTGACATTTGTTTGTTTTTACTTATATGACTTGCTTTAATAGAAGTATTTTCACTCCATGTAAAGCCCTCATTCAGATAAAAGGTGTATAAATGGTGTTATATACATCAACTTTATTAGTATTATTATTATTATTGTTATTAAGTTAGAGATGTTTGATTGTAGAAATTATGGGATGGATTCAAGGTGATGGAAATTGATGGAGTCGATTCCACGCAATTTTCTTGATTCCAAAAATCAAGACAAAAGTCTTTTCACACATGCACTTTTATAGAAAAATACACAAATCAGAAAAAGGGTTGAGTGTGCACATTAACTGGTAAGATTGTGAACTTTGCTGGTAAGACTGATGCAGCAATTTATCTGTGCAAAACCTAACCATTCTTGCAAAAATGTCAGGCATGGAGTTATAAATCTTTGTCCTGATCTTGCCTCCCTTGGTTTCCAGACACGATTTTCTGAGTGTTATTGAGTAATGGTCTGCCCACACTACATGACTTCAAAAACCCTGAACAATGTTTAAAATGTGAGACCAACATTTAAACAAGGTGGTATTGTGATGGTGTGGAGAACCTGTGCTGCTTTTGGGTCTGGGCGATTTGCCATAATTGACAGAGTCATGAATTCTGCTCTCTACCAGAAAGTCTGGGCATCAGTCTGTGATCTGAAGCTCAAGAGCAAGTCCACCTATGAATGGCTGAAAAGAAACAAAATTAAAGTTTTGGAGTGCCCTACTTAAAGTCCTGACTTGAACCCCACTGCAATGATGACAGAATCTTAATAGGGCAGTTTGTGCTCAAAAGGCTGAATTAAAGACTCCAGTCGCTGAATTAAAGCAATTTTTAAAAAAAAAGAGTGGGTCACAACTCATCCAAAGCAATGTGAAAGATTAAACTTCAGCTACATTAAGTATTAGGCTGCACAATCAGTTATTAAGTTTAAGGGTTCTTAATAACTCCTCTAGTAAATTAAATGAAAATTATTTCCTCATGACCTTCTTGTCTTGTGTAAAATTTTGTATAATGATCTGAAACCATGTAGTGAGACAAATATGCAGAAATACAGGAAATACTTTTTTTTTAGCATTTGCTAAATTGCCTTTATAGTTTTGTTTTCCATATCTGCTACTATTGAATGGCGACACAGATAGAACATTAGGTAATGTATGACTAATTTATGAAATATTGGAAATGAATTATTAATAAACAAAGACTGAACTTTACCAAACATGCTAATGTGTTTAAAAGTGAATGGCATTCAGTTCACATGATGTTATTGTCATAATGCTGATCTGTGGCTATTTCAAATTATTCACTGTTAGCAGCATTAGCATTTTGGACAAACTATCACTTTAAATCCTGCATCCTAAGAGCATTTTCTGGTAAGCACATGACTTCTGGTCAGTCTTTTTCAGACAAGCCAATATCTCATGCCTTGATTTCTTTAGGGAGATTGTTTGGAGCTGCAGGAGACCCCCAGGAGCTGGATTTCATATACTTACGCTCCAGGCATCTCTGTCTCTCAGTCCAAGGGCCCTGGGCAGCTAAACAATGCATCGGCTCAACATCGCCTGAGCTTTTCATGGACAGATCAAAGTAGCAAAAAATCAGACCTGACATCTGGTCATTAAACCTCTCCACTCGGTGTGTGTCTGAAATGTTTGTCACTAACGAATGTTCGACGATGAAAGCCAAACGGTAAACAGATCCTTGCACTGATTCAGTGCCTGACATCTAAGGAGCCGGCGATGTGTTTTGGGGGAAAGGAACATAAATTAAAAGTCCATGTCATGGTAACCACAGAGCCAGTTCAAGGTAATTTGCAGCTGCCAAAAGACTGTGAACCCACACTCTGATGGGGACACCAACGCAGCCTGGATTTACAAAGGCCTGTTTCAGATCAGGAGAGCCTATGACAGCACAACACCACCCCCCATCTAACCCACAGGGGCTTTAAAGTGTTTATTGCACGTGTACCAGCTTTTAAGACCAACAAACTTGCTCATTAAAATCTCTCATTTTATATCCTTCCGATATTCCAGTCGACTGGGCTAAACTTAAAACTTGGCCTTGACTACAGTAAACTAGCGGGAAGTATTCACAAGGGGGGGACCATATGTAAAATTACCGAAGACTACCTTCACCTCCATCAGGGATCTTACAGTATCCGAACAGTGTGAAATCACAGTCCATGCCGTCCCTTTATCACTGTACAAGTACATCATCGTACAAGTACATACCAGATCTCACTCTCTCGCCCTCCTGAGGAGACTGAACGCCTGCGCAGGGTGGCATGAAGACATCACTGCACATTGCACAGCTCCTGTTAGACTCAGCTGGGTAGCTGATGCCTCTAAAAAGAAAACTTGAACACTACCTGCTTGAACTACAGCCATCATCCATTTCTCTCTTGCTGACTCACTTTTGGACTTGATTCTTGTCCTTGTTATCTGTCTGGCTGATATAAAATCTGCCTGTCTGATATTAATCTCTTATGTTAGCTGTCTTATTCTGTCTAAAGATAGACAATCTTCATCTCTCATCGCTCATTATTTATTACTAGGAGTCCCTCAGTCAGCTGTCCCATAAAATAGCTCATAATAGTGTTTGGTTATCTGGTGTCCCAAGGATGACAAGTCCTCTTATTCAGTCCTGGTTCCTCCTCAGCTGCTGCTTTGTTTGCTGGGGGTTTGGACTTTGGTTTCTGTAAAGCAACTCTGTGACATGTCTGTTATGAAAAGAGCTATAAAAAAATTAATTCTTCTAATAACTTATATTCAATGATTCATCATTTGTTTTAATGGTTCCTTTATTTCTTATAATCTGTACAATTCGTAAGCATCTGTTAGATTATTTGTGCCCAAATGTTTCCCCTGTGATTTTATGCATATTGATGCACTCCATTTATTTTGCCTATATTTGCAAAACGGTGTTTTTTCATGTTCTTTCTCCAAAAGGCTGTATACTGCTGTATTTTTAGAGAACGGAAAAGAGAACAGAAAGACAGGTATAAACGATTCACTCCCTACTCTGTAAGGCCATATATTAAGAAGTCCCTTTCACACTAAAGATACAAGGAGTATTTTTGCTTTTTGAATAGAGTGCAATACATTGCAGCCAATCAGAACAGAGGTCATTTACATGGATCAGTCTTAATGCAGAGTAAACAGGTTGAGGTCAGTGATGTAAAGGTTGGGAAATGGTCATGCGAAAATTCATTCTGGATGTTTTTTTTGGTATGTAAACCCACCCAAACATCAGAAGCGGACCTCAGGGAAAAATACAACATGAGGAAAATGTTTAGATGCCTTTAAATATATACACTCACAAAGATAAATCCCTCATATGTGTAACAAACCTGGTCAAATAAAACCCTTTTTTCTGATTTGTGGTGAGTGAGAGATGGTTCTTACCCAGGACATGCACCACTTTCCTTCTTCCTTTGTCTGGATCAGCAGGGTAGGGGGTCCCGAGGGGGGAGAAAAGCAGAACTGCGCAGCTGAGTGATGTCAGACACCACAACTTTGCTTGGGGCTTCAGATAAAACACAAGCAGCAAAGAAGGTTATTTTCCAGTCACTGCAGTAGGATGGGTAGACACATGGACTCCCAATATTGTAGATTGCAGAGTATTTTCAGGACTATTTTATTTTGCCTTTATACTATATTTTATATTGTTCTTGTCTTTGTGTGTCTGTGCAGTTGTTGTATAAGCAAAGTTTTCTGATTCTGACTTTGACTGAATGAAAAAATAACATCAGTATGAATGTCCACGACTGATGTTTTATTATTAGTAGTATTTAACATGTATTGAGCTCAGCAGTGGATTTAAACCAAAACATGCTATTTTTTCTTTCTGATAAGAAATATACGGTCACACAGATCTAATATGATAGATAGCTCAGTGGATCTAGCCTCACAAGACCAGGGTTTGATTCCCCATCCAGCCATGAGTGTATTTGCTACACTGATAATACACTCATTGTAAAGGTAATACTTCAGTGCCTCTGTGCCACCGCAATGTGCTCTGGTTTGCTGAAATGTTTTTATCAAGAAGCCAAAGGCCTGAGATGAGGGAGGGCCTGGAGGCTCAAATGACTGTAATAGGACAGCTTGCAAATATATCAAATATGCAATCAGTGGGTCAGGAGTGTTAGAGCAACAGTAAAGCATAATATTCTTGAGGCTTTTATCCTGATGCAGCAATTTAGTATGTCCATGGTTTGTGTTAGTGTGGGACATATACATATATATGTGTGTGTACATGTATGTATGTGTGTGTGTGTGTGTGTGTGTGTGTGTGTGTGTGTGTGTGTGTGGTAGTGTGGTGGGTGTGTGTGTGGTGGTGGGTGTGTGTGTGTGTGTGGTGGGTGGTAGTGTGGTGGTAGTGTGGTGTGTGTGTGGTAGTGTTGTTGGTGTGTGTGTGTAGTTGTGTAGTGTGTGTAGTAGGTGTGTGTGGTGTGTATGTGTAATAGGTGTGTGTGGTAGTGTTGTGTGTGTGTGGTTGTGTGTGTAGTAAGTGTGTGTGTGTGTGTGTGTGGTAGTGTGTGTGGTAGTGTGGTAGTGTGGTGTGTGTGTGGGTGTGTGTGGTGGTGGGTGGGTGTGTGTGGTAGTGTTGTGTGTGTGTGGTGTGTGTGTGTGTGGTAGTGTTGTTGGTCTGTGTGTGTGTGTGTGTGGTAGTGTGTGTGTGTAGTAGGTGTGTGTGTGGTAGTGTGTGTATGGTAGTGTGGTGGGTGGGTGTGTGTGGTGTGTGTGT
>JBBJLS010000039.1:10020508-10035219 GCA_037577275.1 Bryconaethiops microstoma | reverse complement strand
CTTTTTTACTGCTTTCTTGTTCGTTTGAGTTTATTCTAATGTTCACTTGTGTTTTTACTGGCAGAAAGAAACCCACTACTGATATAAACAGATTCAAACCATTTTCATAGGTGCCTAAAAACGTTTGCACAGTACTGTATGTAATTACATTTAATTGGTATAACCACAGGGTTAAACCACAGGGTTTATTGAGTTCCGTTGCCAGTTAATAACTTCAGGAGGGCTGGCCTTATTACTGTCTGACTAATTCTCTTCCTGACAGGTTTAAGGATGAAACTAAATAGTGTGCTTCACAAACCAGGAAATGGAAACTCTGGCAGAAGCAGCACTGCATGCTTGTCTTTCTTCTGCAGCAGAGGCCACTTGACCTCAGCCCCTCTCTTATTGTCCTCTTGAAGACTTGAAGTTTGCGTGCTGACGTCATTGAATCAGAGCAGGCAGAAATAGCTTTGATAGAGAAAGACGTCAAGGCTATTATAATCTGGTATCCGCTGTAAAGAAGAAAACATAAAGAGTGGGAAAGCAGAAGAAATGATTTTAATAGTGAGTGGTGCTGATTAGCGCGGTCTTTTGCTTTTGTGTCATAGGAGAAAAGGCCTTTCATCAGATTAACTGTGAGAACTCCAATGGCTTTCAAATCTCATACAGACAGAAATACAGTAAATAGGAGGCCAAAGAAGGAGAAGAATGTGGAAAAAACAGGAAAAACATGATAAAAAACATGAAGTCTTCTGGTCTTGGAAGTCTGTCTCACTCTTCTTCATTCCCAGTATTCAAATGTTATATAGGTGTTTTTTTATTATTCATACCGTTATTTTTTATTTTTACCAACAAAAAAAAAGAGGTCTTTTTCTCACAGTAGTTTATGAGGGTCCCTAGCTCGGAGAGGGCCGCAGTAGGGAGCACGGTGGCTTAATCTTTGCATAATCTCATTAGAAAAGAACAAAATGTGCAGTTTAGTTAAAGTGTCATCTTTAATTTGGCCAGAAATCTGTCAGTAATCTAGTAATAAGGAACGGAATGTTGAATGTCAAATAAACATCCAAGGAGATTTTGTCTGTTGTCATGATGTCTGTGGCCACTTATCCGGATGCCTTTGGGCTGAGGCTGTTTTACGTTAAATCCCATTGCTAAGATTTGACTGTGTTACTCCGAGACCCAATGCTGTTTTGTCTGATGTCTTTTTTTGAACAGTTCACATTAAATAAAGTAACAGTCTAGTATTAATGTAGGATTGGACATATTTTTTAGTTCAGAATAGTTCTAAGTTCCGTAACGTTCACATGTGGGGGAGCTAGTGTCTCGCTATGGTTTGCATGAAATAAATCAATATCAATTATTTTTTATTTTAAATGCAGTTTTGAACAGCATGCATATACTCTTCAGAAAGGCTTGAAGAAGTGTTCTCTGAAAAATACCATAGAAGAATAACTTTTGCTTCCCAAAGAACCAGGTTTGAAAAATAGATCTGTGGGGGTAATGAACCTTTTAAAGGTCCATATATTGTAAAGTCAAAAACAGTATAGTGTTAATTAAAGTTTGACCTTAGCAAGGACATTTGGAAATCTGAAGCTAGCCATACTCATCTGAATAACAGGGACTTTCTGAGAGGTAGGAACATTCTCATTTGTCTCATTTGTCATTCTGGTGGGTAGATGTTTTGTCTCTGTTGTTTGATTGTGAGCCAGTGTTTGCACATTTTCATTTTCGTTATTTACATGTTTTTCACTCCGCGTTCTACGCATGTGAGCAAACTCAGAAGTCACTGTGTTGAACTTTGGAGTCAACTCCGAATCCTTGAATGCCTGAAGGAATTAGTTATTTTTGCCATACTGTTATTTTTTTTGGCGCTACTGTTATTCTTTTGTTTTACTATATCCCAAAAGCTGTCCTCAGATCTGTTCTAGGCAAAGTTGAGGGATCAGAAACTTTTTTGGAAGGTGGCAGGTTTGAGGACTGTGAAGCTTCACTGTTTACCTTGGCTGTTTACTCTTACAATGATGAACAACATCTGATTAGCTGCTACTTCTGCTCTGTTGGGACCCACAGTTCGTCGTATTCGCAATAAATGTTTGTTTAATTAAACTGAATCCAGAACTGAAGCATTGACTTACTCTCTGTCATAAATGTATAATCCTTTTCTGTTCCTCTCATTGCATTTATTCGCATTCATTCTAAAGTATTTATTGCAAAATATTTGTCACAGCATGCATATCAAATCATTTCAATGTACTTCCCTCAACAATAGAGCAAAACCTGTCACTGTAAAGTACAACAGATGCTAACTGTGTATCAAAAGTACATGACATTATCCCTGTTAATGATAATGTTTCATTATATTAATGGTTTCATTTTCATTTTGATTGACTAGCAGTATGACTAACTGTACCTTTTTACTTGGTTTTACACTTGAATTACGACATTGTGGTGGCACAAATGCGACATTTCCGTCACAACTTGAAGGCCTCATAAACCTCAAAATGAAATCACAAAGCAAAACTGGTCAAACAGTCAAGTTAAACGTTCCAAGGGACACTTTTTGACCTCTTTATTTTTGAGTCTGTGGATGTTCTTGCACTTCAATGGCCTGTAGCTGTTGCTCTGATAGTCAAAATGAGTGTTTCCACAGTGATGTAAATTCCATTCTGAATGTGTGGACACACAAAGACACTACAGTGCATCCAAGGCAGCATGAAGCTTCTTTTATACATAATGACAGAGAATATGAGAGTAAATTCTAAATATCTGAATACTTTGGCTATTTTCTGTGCAGTTTTGGATTGACACAGATATTGATATTTAGTTTTTTATTCATTTAATATACTTTTATTATAGTACATATGTCTATTCTATTAGCAATTCAAGTCATACAAGATGGTGAAAAAAATTGGGAAACTCGGAACATTCAAGTGAGATTATTGAGTTGTTTGTTTTGTCTTTTCCTTATGACTTATAATACATTTTAGTAATACATGGGAGAAATAAATCGCAGTGTATCGCTGAATTTAATCAGTGCTTGCTGTATCATGAAACGTAAAGAGCCAGAGTAATATTGTATAATGGCCCTTCGTGAAAGTATTGTATCATCGTCCCTGTGGAAATTCTTTCCCCTAGAGAACATGGAAGCACACAGAGAGCTCCAGTTCCACATGGTGATCTATTTGGATCGTGTGGATATGCATACACACCAGTTAACCTGGGGGCAGATTTCAGTGAGTTAAGGGGACTAAAACAAAGACTCAGAACAGAGCAATGAAACCATAGGTAAGATAGAGTTCATGCTATAGAGGTGCAGGGACATTCGTACATGACTGTTCGGCTACGCTTGACGTGGGCTTTTTTCTAAAGCACTGTCCTTTTCATACCACTCTCTCTCCCACTTGACCAACCAGTAATAAATCTCATTTATGCTGGCTGGTCCCACTGGCTGGACAAAGTGAAAAATGTCCAGTGATGGAGGAGACGGCAGCAGTGGATAATAGCTCTGGCCATTTCTCCATTCCTGGAACCCAGCCTCCATTAAGTAATGGTTCATGTGTTGAGCCTGAACATGGTTTTGAAGGAGAAAGAGGATGCTGCTGTTATGTTGACAGGACTGGGGGTAAACCTCTCCGCATAGACCATTGATCTGTGCCTCTAAAGCAAATCAATTGGGCTCCACTTAACCATGTCAATTAGAGCGCAAGTTATTGTCCATGCTTTCCCTCATAATGTGTCTGAAAGGTCAGCTTCTTGATTACTATAGTGTTTTCAGAGTTAAGGAGCTATATAATTAATTGCAAATGATCAGGAACATGATTTCTGGCCTCTCACTTATTTGCAACATTTCTGGGTGTTTAACTTAGGTCATTACAGTTTGGTGAGAGTTTTTGCAAGGGTTTTAGGAAAGCAGTTAATTTTGTGTTATTTTGAGACACATGCATTGGAGGTTTTACTGTAAATGATGTAGAAATGTGCTGAAGAGGAATGTAAAAGTACATCAGATGCTACAGTACATGGTGTGAGCCATTACTTTTTTCAATTTAGTTAGGACTATGCAAAATCTCCAGGTATGGTGAAGGCTATTGCACTTCCTTGGAATCCCACATCTAAACATATGCTTAAATCACCATGATGCTTAAATCACTAGGCCCAAAAAGAAATTCCTGTTTCTTAAAGTCAAGAGAATGTACTGAGACAATATAGGAAAATAATGAGCATATTCATCAGTAGAGTTTCTGACTAAATTTGCATTTTGTACGTTTGTACTGTACCAGCAAACATAGAAGCAAAAAACGTGCAAATATGATTTAGCAGCAAAAGTCTGAGAACTTGGCTGTGGTCAGAACAGAGTATCCAAGCTTTAAATCTTCTAAGAAATGTAAGAGAAGGTTAAGGGGATGAGGGACTACTACAAAGCACTGTTATTATACCAGATCTCTTTAGCACCTGTCCTGCACCACCCACAGAAGCTGAATTGATGAATGTTGTTCAGCCACTAGGTTTGTTCTAAAGGGATGTTTCTGGCAGAGGAAATGAAAAAGCCCGTTTGTCTATAAATATGTTGAGCTATTTGTCCTATTATTATATGTCCTTTATATCTTCCTGAATTTGCATAAAAGACCGGGTCAGATTTTTGAAATTTAAAGAATATTTCCTCGTGTGCTGTGTGAGCAATAGTGAACAAATAGCAGAAATGGCCTAATGTAGAGTAGAGAGTAAGACAGAAAATATGACAACAAGCTATGTAATGTAATGCTTTATTTTAGGTGTCTCACGATCAAATTTTTTAAATTAATTGATTAAAGTGTGTGTTCTTTATGCAGTTAGATTTTTATGAAGATTATTCATGATGGGAGTTATTAGCACATAGTTTTTCTTCTTTATGCATCACTGAAAGAGAGGAAACCCACACCAGCTGGAGCTCATTGAAGCATATGTGTTTGTTGTTGTCCGAACAGATCAAGACAGCGAACAGACTACTCAAATAATATTCAGAGTTCAGCTTTACTGAAGGATTCACAGTAAAACATAAGTAATATACATTTATACAGAATTGTCTTAACCCATGTGAATAAGCCTTAAGCATTACAGTTGTCATGTTCTAAAATTACATTGCTCAGAGAAATGAGTGGTGCCATCATGTATGACAGTTGCTGTGAGCCGTGAAGGTGTTCAGAACAATAACACACCTAAACAGCTGTACAAATGTCAAATAATGCATGAGACCAGGATGTGCCAGCGTGGTGCAAACTTGTGAAACCTGAGCGGCCTCCACGTATCTAAAAAAATCCCTGGTGAAACTGCAAGTTGTTTGACAAAAGCACAGTGTTTCAGAGTATCCATGATAACAGTTTTGTGGTGATGAATATTGAAGTTTGCCTTATCATAGAATATTTCACACCCAGTTAAAGGGTCAGAGACTGAAGCCTCAGAGTTGCCTTGGTGCTCCATCCACCCACAGTTTTCCCATGGCCTGCTTGGGTTAGTCCCTCATTCTCTTCAGTTTCTGCTTCTGGAAGGTAAAAACTTGTTATTCCACAGAACTCTTCAAATATCCTGTGTGAAAAGCCAGTACTTGATGGGGGTTTGTGAATGATAGAGCACAATGTTTACTTTTGCTGTAAGCTTTAGGGGGAATCAGCGGTAGACAGCATGCACATTTGTTTTTGTAGTCTTGTTGTCTGCAGTTGCTTCTGGATGATAAAGACCCATCCATCTTAGGCAAGATTCTTAACTTTAAGTAGATCAATGATTCTACAAGCTTGCATTATGTTTTATCTGCATTTTGTAGGTTTTTTTTTTTTTTTTACATCTTTTAGATTGTGTGAAACAGTCATGATGAATGCACCAAAATGAAATAAATGTTTTTCCATTGACACAGAGGGGCAAAATGCTTTTTGTCTTGTCCCGTAAAGTTACTTAGAGAAAAGTGTGTAAAGTCTTCTCCTTGTCCTGTAAAGCTACGAAGAGATCCTTGGGGGCTGGGTGTGGGGGTGTGTGTGTGTGTGTGTTTGTGAGAGAGGGGTGCCAGGGGGGTTGTTTAGATATATACTGCAGTGAGAGACTGTAACAAACTATATTCTAACTTATTTTCTCAGCAACTATTTGGGGAGTTAGGTATACTTGGATAAAGACAGTGTTGGCTTTTTTATATTAATCCTTCATTAATTTAAAAGTTTCCGCTCCCATGTGTGTTCCCGCAAACAGCGGAAATGTGTCATCATTAGAATCATAAATGGAAAAAAGTGTGCTCAGAACAGAAATACGTCATGTTACGAGCTGCAGTGTAGCGACATTGTATTAGTGACCACAGAACATCTTACTCATGAATTTTAGGTATTAAACCGTGTGCATTGTCGATGCTGCTCTTGTGTAGCCTTCTGTCTCTGCGATTGAATTTTACCATTTTAACCATTAAATCCACGCAATCCACCAGTCTGGGTAGATTAGTAGGCGAACCTTTGTGCATCCTATTCCAGGCATGTTTATTTTGCCGCTTTATTTATCATCACTGGATTTAGAATGTGCCATCTAATCACCAGCTGGAAAACATTCGGTTAATCTGTCATCTCTGCGACCCAGAGCAGAACCACAGGCTCAGATGGAGGATGTTTGGGTTTCAGGAGCCAAAAGTCAGCATCACGCTGACCAGTCAGGTCACGGTCATGGTGGGTGGAGCCTGACAGTAAACCAGTGCAGAGTCCAGTGAGAGAGGAAGGACAAGGTAGAGAGTCCGTCTCTTTCTCTGAATACAGGCGCCTGAACTAATATGACCACAATGTGCTTCTTGTTACTTCATTAAGTTATGTGAAAACAAATATAAATTTTCAGGCTCAGAATGCTAAACCCGAAGATATTTACGAGTATCTAAACTTTCCAGTTTGGCTGGGTAATTTCAGGTCAGAGTATTCAGAAATTTTTGGAAAGACCATTGATCATGTCCTTTTAGTTTCATTCTGAAACAAAATAAAGAACAGGGATGCCCCAATCCTAAACCATTTATGTGATTTCAATTCTGATTTCTTTACAAACTAGGTTTATGGAGCTGATTTTCTGTAGCTTCTACCTTCTTAATTTCCTTCTAATTATTGGCTTATTTCTATTAGTAAGTCTGCACTTTGCAGATTAAATAGATGCACTGATATGAAACACAGTCCAAACAGATGTGTGTACGAGAATACGCTGCAGACAAGGTGTTCAGTGGAGTATACATTTTCATAGATAACAATACAAAATTTGCATTTCCCATATTCTTTAGTACTAGCACCTTTCTATTAGAAGTGCATTTTTGAACGTATGACACATAATAACAGAGGAAGCACGAATTCAAGTGTGCTTGCAGTCAGAAGTCACATGTTTGTGAGGTAAACAGCCCGAAACCATAGTAAACACAGTAATGAATGCCACTTCGTTTAACAACAAGCCTGGAAAACTTCAGGTTCCTCCACTAGTACTGAGATGTGGGACATAATTACGTAACGATTCAGTGTAAAACGGCAAGGATAAAGAATATTTTGCACACGTCAAAGACCTAAACTAATGAGCGCTATTAAGGCCAGTTTAATAAACAGCTTGGCGCTAACAGATATTGCATGATATTACCATTTTTACCATTATTTATCTTTCAAAGAGAATATTCCTGCATGAAATACTACTGAAAATATACAAAGTCACAAACTTACTGGAATATCACGTGCTTGATGTTAGTACAGGATGTGCTGGGAGGTTCTTGAAATGACTGTAGGGAAGAAGAGCCCGCAGCTGCTGTGGCAGAGTAGTGCATTGCATGAAGTTCCTCACTAGGATGGTTAAATTGAACAATTTGCATACTGAAATAACAAATAACGTCAAAATGCCTTCTTCAGTTTCATTTTTTTTTTTTTGGTCATTCAAAGTTAAAAAAAAATGGCGAAAAACAGCACTGTAGCACTTATGAACTTTGTTGGCTCAGCTTATGTATGTTGGCACTTGCATGTTATGAGTGGATTTGGGCTGATTGTGCACCCCTACTGAAGATTTTGTGTATTCTGGTGCAGTATTGTAATTTGAGGTCCAGCGTGTGCTTTCATTGTTCAAGAAAACTGCACAAACGATCAGGGAGAGGCTGTCTTTATATACTTTACTTTATGTACTTACTTATTATAATGTTAACAAAACAACCCACACCTTTATTTATTTATTTGTCTATAGTATTTATATCCACTTCTCTCGCTGTCCACAGCATTTCATGCACATAGGATAGTGTATTTACTGCTAAACATTTTTAGAGCATTTTTGAGAAGTTTTGACTTTTATTTTGACTCATACTAGATTTTAAATTAGTCTTGTCTCTGTGTCTCTGTTACAATGAGTGCCTGGAGAGAGCCATAGGGGAAGGTGCCTTTCAGCTCGAGATAAGAATGGCTCTTCTCTATGATATAAAACCTTTAAAAGAACCTTTTTTAAAAAGGTCTGTATCATTAAAAAGTCATCCTCTGTTACAAAACCAATAACCTTGTTTAAATACTATACAGAAGCATTTTTGCTAAGAGTGTAGCCCAGGGTGGTGCTGAAAGCTGTTCTCTGTGTTACTGAATGAGATGGGTAAGGTTTTAAAATCCTCATTAATTTTGCAACATTTTGAATGGTACCACTGGTAGCCTGTGAAGTAAATGACTCCCCTGTGAATATTTAATCTCTAATTAATTTGTGAGAGCTTGCTTTTTACAAGCTGCACAGTCAGTACATTAATATGTGTTGGTTTGTAGCAAAATGAAAAGAAAAAAAACACTCATAAATGTAGTGCAGTTATTAGTCTTTTAACCCCTTACTGGCTTTCATTCAGTCATGTGAAACCCCTTCCACTCCTACTAAGACGCTTTGAAGCTCTCTCACACATTCTGTAACAAAAGACTAATTGAGATCAAGTGTAGTCATCTGTCAGAAAGATCGAGTTCTTTCGGAAGATCAGTGTTTTCACTCAGCACAGAGGGAATGACTGTGTGCTAGGGATACAAAGGTACATGGTATGTTATCGAATCTTTCGGTACGGCTCCTTGGGTTTAATATGCATGTGTGGACCTCAGCATTATTACACTATATGGATAAAAGTATTGGGAAACACCTCTTAGTAATTCAGATGGCCCCTTACTTCCAGTGATCTTAATGCCTCAGCATACCAAGACATTTTGGATGATACCATGCTTCCAACTTTGTGGACGGTTTGGGGAAGAACCTTTTCTATTCCAGCATGACTGTGTCCCAGTGCACAAAGCAAGCTCCATAAAAGACATGGCTGGATGAGTTCAGTGTGGATGAACTTGACTGGCCACACAGAGTCCTGACCTCAACCCCATCCAACACCTTTGGGATCAGCTGGAACGGAGATTGCAAGCCAGGCCTTCTCGTCCAGCATCGGTGCCTGACCTCATAAACGCTACAGAATGAATGGGCACAGAAACTCCAAAGTCTTGTGTAAAGCCTTCCAAGAAGAGTGGAAGCTGTTATAGCTGCAAAGGGGGGACCAACTCCATATTACAGTCTATGTATTTAAAAACAATATTATTAAAGTCCCAATACTTTTGTCCATATGTCTGTCATTTTTCTAGAATTTTTCTAAATCTTGCTTATTGCACCGCAGACTACATGCATGTTGTACATTCAAATCCAGCTGACATCTCTGGAGCCCATCAGAATCTCCCTGATTCAGTCAGAGCTCTGCATTTAAATCTGAACTGGAGAGGAGAGGGGAAACTAAGCGTGTACTCACATTAAGCCCAGCTGCCTTGTACCGTGTCCCGAGCACGTCTGTGCACCCTCCCCGCTCCTCCACTGCACTGCACTCACGTTGTGCTAAATGTTCCAGACCTGGGCACGCTTACATCATCAAATCACACACTGCCTTATCCTTTTCATCTGGTGAGCTGCCACATTTACAGAGTTGCATCCTGTTCCTTCAGAGACTGAAACCACATTTTTTTAGCATGTCACAACATTTTTCAGTGGCTCTTTAGTACCCACATGCATGAAAACAGTCACCAATTTTACCAAATATTTTTGTGTGTTAAATCTTCCTATATTCTCTCGTCTGCCCAAACACAACAGAAAGTCAGCCCTTTGTCTGTCAGTGGGACAGTCGCATTGGAGTTCGTGTTCCAGCAGGGTTAATAATCAACTGAACCATGCCCAGGGCCACCTCCTCGAGCACGCTCGGCACAGTACGGAGTGATCACACTAGAATCAGAATCAGAACACTTTATGGCTCCCGGAGGAATTTTCTTAGGTTGCGACTGCACACAGAGACACAAAAACATGAACAAAATTCAACGTAAAGTCTAAATAAATCCAATAAAAACTCAGCATAAAATACACTATGCTCTATGCACAAATGCTGGGGTATCAATACTATGGATCAGTAACACACAGTTAAGTGAATTGCTAGAAAAACCAATGGTGGTTAGGAGATCAGTTAGATTGTGATCAGTAGTATGTAAGTAATATTAACATTAGTGATATTTCACATGGTAATAATAAAATAAGTAATATTGCATATAATTAAATGATTTCGCACCCAATAAGAAAACGGCACATGATATTGCACTAGTCAAACACACTGGCCTTTGGAGGTCAAACGTGCTCGGACAGATGTGAGTAATGCGAGTAAACCATAGAACGTTCTCTCTCTTCAGCATGACAGTACTGAGTGTTAGCAAAGCAGAATCCAAGAGGCACTGCCATCTTTCAAATCGGCTTTCATTCTGGTTTCAGTGACAAGGTTACTAACACCATAAACAGAGAAAGTACAGTCTGCAAGCGTTGGGTTGCCGCTGTTGGTTACTCGAGTGGAAACACTTCTATTATGATGTCCCATTTATGTTGCCGTCACCCAACCGTATCCCTCGCGGGTGGAAAGTCCACACATTAGCAAAAACACAGCAGGTTCTCGCTCCTGCCTTCCAACAACAATATGCAACAAATTCAGGAAAACATCAAGAAATAAGAAACACAGCTGGAGTGTTCATTGCTAAAGATTTGCAGCCCTGTTTGTTGGTTACTGACTCTGGGTTTCACCTGATAAAAATTGGACCGTATTACAGTGTCCGCAACAACACACACATTTCAGGAGCAAAGTAATTCCCAAATTCCCCAACGAATTGACAGACGCCCTGTCTGGCTCAGTCCACTGATAGTTGGACCTCCAGCGTAACTGAAAGCTCACTCACTGTGACGCGTCACTCTGTACTGGATTGAAGAGCTTCTTGTTCCAAGCTTTACTTAAAGTAGAGAAGGCAAAGTATCTACAGGTTACCAACATTAAGAAGCACTCATAATTTTTACTGATTTTCTCCCTTAGATTTCAAACAGTAGAGACAGAAACCAGGACTATTAAGTCATTCTGCCATTTTTCTGAGTGGAAAGTTTAATTCGCCTATAGGCAACAGATAGGGAAGACAAAGTATGATCAGGAACTTACAGGATCTGAGCTATGACAGTCTAAATGAACGTGGATTCACTGTTTCACAAGCTGTTTCCCGCTTAGTAATTATTCAAAGATTTTATGACCTAATTAATGACCATGAATGACTGTATTTTAAACCCTTTATGAGGGTAATCTTATTGGTACATAACTGATGTTCACTAAATAAGCAGTAATGCAACTGTATTTGAGCAGTATAGCAATATGAAAGAGAAAAATGTCTTAGGGTTAACACATGATGTCTTATTAAAGAAAGCGAATGTTGGTCTTTCCGTAATATCATAGTCTGTGTTCTCATCAGGCTACTGTATTCTGCTTTTTCCGCTCTTGAAAGAGAGCAGTTTCCCCCTTCGCCACGGCTGGCTGTCCTCGTGAGCTCTGAGCCATGACAGAAGAGATTACCAGAGTCACACTCCCTGGATGACTTCCATGTGTTCCAGCGGCCCGCCCACACTCACTGTGACACATCACAATATGAGTCTGGGGATTAACACTTGAGTGGAAAGCTGGTAAAACAAAGAGGTGGGAAAACCCCCTACTATGCTTTCATTTAATGGAAAGACGAAGCATGGTCTTTTCTCACCCAGAAACTACACAAACATTTCTCTTCTTTTTTGGCAAACCACAAATGTGTAACTCAAAGACATGCAACTGTCAAGACAGGGGGTTTCTCGGTAACTTGAATTGTTGTTGCCTTTGAAGACCAAAGGTGTTAGATAGCGAGAGATCAGAGTGGATCAAGCGAGAAGCATGTGAAACGGGAGCCGCCAGTCAGTCAGGACTGGAGTCACACGAGCTCAGGTGGAGGAATAATCCCCTTTTACTTTAGAGACTCAGAGCTAGGCCACCCAGGAAAACCTAAGCCGTCAGCGGCAGCCTGTGAGGTAATCAAAAGATTAATGAGCAAGAGAGACTCTTGTCCCGGGATGAACTTCACCAGCTGTAAAGTACTGGACTCTCCAGGCCCATGGAAGCACGTCAAATAACTGATAAAAAACATTGGCATGTTAGTTTTGTGGTCATTGGAACTCCCCTAACCCAACCTCACCTTATTTTGTTCTTGAACTACATTCATTTACTGGCTACAAAACTTGTTATGGTTTGAATTGAGTTGTTATTAAGAAACCTCAAGTTGTGCGCAGTTGTGGGAATGTTGGAATGACATTTCCTGTGGTCCATTCTTCGCATCATGTTCACGCAATGTAAAGAGCAGCTGACTTATTCAAATCTTCTCAAAAATGAAGTTATAAAGTTTTATATGTCTGTGATCATGAGTCGCTTCCAGAAGGGCTGGAGCATATGGTTGAAACACAATATTGTGATTATATTCCTAATAATATCAGCTGTAGAAGGTTACAATGAATAAATCAGAAAACTTTATTGATCCCAGAAGAAATTGCTTATGCTATGACTGCACGGTCACACAGAGACACAAAGATGAGAACAATATAAATATTACGTCAAAATAAATGGCAAATAAAAATACTCTGTACTAAATACACTATCCTATAGAAACAAGGTTACAATGAATAAATCAGAAAACTTTATTGATCCCAGAAGAAATTGCTTATGCTATGACTGCATGGTCCCACAGAGACACAAAGATAAGAACAATATAAATATAACATATATATAATATTACGTTAAAATAAATGGCAAGTAAAAATACTCTGTACTAAATACATTATCCTATAGAAACAAAATGCTGGCGTCAAAAAGAGAGGTGGATATAAATTCAAATAAATACTTGTAAGTAATTTCCTAGTTAACACAAATAGTTGTTTGGAGTTGTAAACATGCCCCTGCAGGCTCGTGCTTGTGCACTAAATGAATGAATGCACACCAAGTGAACCATTATTTTATATTGGACGCTTTGTAAATACATTTTTTCCTCTTTATGTTTGGACGTACCAGCTAGTCTTATACAGCTGTTTTAGTAATTCCTCTCAGGAAAAAGCCTAATTCTGGATCTGACTGTGTGTGTACTCGTTTGGTTTTTCAGTAATGATAGTTGGGTCTTTACAGGAAGAGGTCAGTAATCATTGCTGACCTATTGATTGTCGTGCAAGATGGGCCTGGAAAGACCAGCACCTGATTCTGTGACGTTTTTCTGAAGCCTCTGGCAAGTATTAGATAGAATGAACCCAAAAAAAAGCAAATATATCCTGTGAAGCTCCATCATCAGCGTGGTAAAGATGCTTTGAGGTTTGCGTCTGGGTCTATGAGGAGGAAATGTTAGAAAGGTGATGCCCACTATGATCTTGACTGATGCTAAAGAGCAGTTGAGATAAGGTTGGCCTCTCACAGTAAGCTTTTGAATAAGGCTCTTAAATCCAATCTGCACCAGCAGTGGGGTGACCAAGCCTTCCCTTCCCCAGCACCAAAAATAACTCCCCTGTTGATATGTGTAAATATCTGACATCAGAATAATTCAAGTTTATTAAGATTGGTAGGAAATTATTACAGATTATTGTAATTCATTTTGATCAGTTCATACATTCCCAATCAATTCAGTTTAATTCACAACTTTCAATAATGTTTTGTACACTTTAAATATCCTGTGACACTGGTGTGCCAGTTCAGCTTGAAGAAAACTGCATTATTGAACTTTGTAACAAGCAATTTATGTGGCTTTATTCAGCACAAATGAATACTTCACATGTAAATTTAAGCTTAGATGAACGAAATGTTTTACAAAAACCTCAAACAGTTACATAAACTTCTGCTTTCTTCCTTTTCTCAGAGTGTGCAAAGGCCACACTGGGGCCATACCGTCCTATTGTAACTTCTCCACCAGTATCTGTGGTGAATCTGGAGTTTTAGCATTTTGAAGTCCCAGATTTGGAATTCTTTGTTGTTGACGAATGAACAGCTGTATTCTGTGAAAAGCCCATAAGGCTCTAACACAGTCTAGTTTTTTTACGTGGACCAACTTTTCAAATATGCATTTTTTCACAACTGAGGCTTTGTGAATGTTGGTGTGTTTAATTGTTTAATTTCCAATGCCACGTTCTCGTCTCTCGCGTCACGGCCTCTGTTCCGTTGCTGTGGGGCTGCATGCATAAGAGTCATCACATGTCACTGTGACGGAACGAACCTGTGTCGGATTACACAAAGAAGTCTTCTTCTGAACCTTTAACCCGGTATTTTTCTCTGTGGGATTACACTGAACAACAGGTTTGGTTCTCTCTATATTTGGCCTTCTCTCTCTCTCTCTCTCTCTCTCTCTCTCTCTCTCTCTCTCTCACTCTCTCACTCTCTGTGTGTGTCAGGG
>JBBJLS010000039.1:10009375-10019375 GCA_037577275.1 Bryconaethiops microstoma | reverse complement strand
TCTTAGAGCTACTGAGTATGGAAATCATCAAACAGAGCAGAATATTGATGATTACCTTCAAGAAGCAGAATTAAAAATGTCTTTAGGAAATAGAAGCACGGAGCATAACCACAAAGGCATCGTTCCATTTCTTGTTAATCCACAACGTACAGGAACATTAATTGAAGTATCAAGGGTCTACAGTGGGTGAATCACTCTTACTGATATCCTATTAGAGCTGAATGACTACTCGTTCATGTGGATTCCCAACTATGACACAGCTCAAGACGCCACGCTGTCTCCGAGGCTAGCAGTCATAGCAGTCATAGGCTACTTATTGCCACAGTAGACATTGATTAGTGGGTCATAGCATCAGATTCCAGGACTCCGCTCCATAGGTTTTAAAAGAGCTCTTTTGAGAACTGGTCTGGTTCTCAGTTCGAAAGTTCTTCATTTGAAATCTGGAACTTGTTTTGTGTAGCTAATTGTCATAAATCAGTCCTTATTTGCTTGAGTTTGACCCTTCCAGCAGTGCTTTTTGTTTTATAAGTGGACAGATTAAACATAGAAACCGCCAGTTGGATATCAGAGGGCTAAAATTTGAGCCAGTTCTTAAAAAAGTCTGGGCATAAATAAATCACGCTCCCATTGTGTCATGTCATCACATTGTGCATTTCATCTTGAGCTCTGCAAAAACCATCTTAGGTGAAGTTAAATCTTTCATTTATAAAGATTAATACTTTTAATGAAAAACATATCGAATTGGTATTAGTACTGAAAATATTCCATATTGCTATCAGAAAAGAAGAAGTGATATCGTACCATCTCTAAATCAACATGAACCTGAACATGAAAATCATGATTTGTAATTGCGGGTCCTGTAATAGCAGCATGTGGCTGGCAGTGTTTACTTACAAATGTTCTGTTTATTTGGCTAGTTTAGCACATTGGAAAAAAACTAAATAAGAAGTGTCCCATAGCTTTTGCACAGGCTTCTTTTTATGTTTATTTTTTATGTTAAATTGAGCATATAAACAGTAATCGTGCATTAAATGAGCAGAGTTAAATGAAAGGTGTGCATTTATTTTATTCTGAAAAAAAAATGACTAGAGCATTCAGTGGTGCGTGTATGCCTCAACAGAGACCTGTATATGTATATATACACAACATTAAAGGGTTGGGCGATATGATGGTATATTTCTGTGATAAAATACTTTGCAGTATACTTTTAAGAGCATATTGTGGATGTCATCAGTGCTGAAAGTGCTTGACAAACATTGGCATAAAACATTGTTTTATTACAAACAGAGTATAATTTGTCTTGTTTAACCGGATTAGGTGTATTGCGGTGTGTGTAGTGTTAAATAAAAATAATTACATGTTTGGATAATATTTCCTCTGAAGTACTCTGGCAGTACTGGAGTATCGAGTCCATTTCAACTCATCGGAAAAATAACCTGTGCCTGTAACATAACATAATAAATATGTCTTGAAGTCTCATTAAGTTATATCATTGTCAAATCTTCCATCTCTGAGTCATACATGTATTAAATGCAATCTGAATTTAAATATTGAATGTAATGGATTCCATTGAGTCTAGCACTAACTCTACACCTGACCTTAACCTGAACTTGAACCCTCAATCTACACCTACTCCAGACCCAACTAATCTTACAATGATGATGATTTAGTTATTGTGTGAACCGTACAGGGGACTTTCTAAAATATTCAAACAATGTAAGGCTTTACATTGTAAATATACAAAGCATTTTTGCAGGGTTGGCTGAAAATATATGTAGAAAAATATAGAATAATGTACAATATTTATAGCATGCACAGTCCCACTCAGCTGGTTTCAGATGATGAGTTTGGCAAGTGTGGTCTTGCAGTCACTTCTCTATGGTTAGCCCAAATAAGAAAATTGTATGGTCACCCAACGATAAACAGAACCGTCGGTACCCTCAAAGTGTCGATCTTTATGTATTGGGTATTAGATTTTTGCAGAGCTCAGTCTGTGAATTTTGTGAAACATGCCCATTATATTCCTTCTAAAAGTCGTGTCCTGAAATGCCCCTCTAAAGCATGTTGCTCTTTTTAGGGTGCACAGCTTTTTGCCGGCAGTTTAAAAGACATTTGATGTTGAAAGGACATTCCCCCTGAAGTGATCTAAGAATAACGGCAGCCCCGTGTCCTGCTGCGAAAACATCTGCTGTGCTTTTTGAGGACCTCCATGCGAGTCCCATTAACTTGTTTCTCTGCTTGCCACCCGAGCTGCGTAAAACAAATTGTCTCGATCGCTTCCCCCATTCATAAGTGATGAATGAAAACGTCGTGGCTGAACGCAAAAGGGCAGCGACTGAAATTATGCACTCAGCAGGGAACCACTAGCCTAAAGAGAATAATCATTAAATAACGATCTGTGAGCATTAAACAGAGGCCCTCGAGCCGCCACAGTGCTCTAGAGAACCTGCATGCTGCGCTGTTTACACTACAAATGCGGTTGAGTTACACCATGTACAGTAAAGAGGGCCTGACTGCCAGTAACTCTAGTCACTTACCAACAAAAGCATCATTTCCTGAAAGCTCCTCCCCTCCTCCCCCTCTCGCCTCCCCTCCCCTCCCTACCACCTTCAGCACTGAGGAACTAAACCACAATCAATATGACTGAATATGCAAGGCAAATACCTGTCACTCCTCCTTTAGTAAAAGAAGGAAAAGTTTACCAGGACGCACAGCAGTAGGAAGGGCAGAACCAGCCCGGTTCCTACCTGTTGTGTGTGTGTGTGTGTGTGTGTGTGTGTGTAAGTGATTTGAGTGCCTGCGTGTATGTTTGCGCGTGAGAGATTTGTGGAACGGGGCTGTGGAAGTGCCCCTCGTTCCCTCTCTCTATCTTTGCGTCCCTCTCTTTGTTTGTTTTTTTTCCTTTTGCTCCCTCGCTCCGCTGGAATGCCGCGGCCGTGAAGTTGCCGGCGTCCCGCTCTCCAGCGCATGGATGGATCTGTTGTTTTCTGGAGGTGAACAGAGTTCCTGGAGGAGCACTGGACTCATGTCGCTCATGCAGTTCTGGACTAAGTTTTATGCAGACCTGGGACGTCCACTGCCCAAGGTAGATGTCCAGTTTTACGGTTGTTTTTCTATTTTTTCTTCTTCTTTTTTTTTCCTCAACTGTAACTCAGACGGATCCCGTTCTTAGTTCTTACTTCGAAGGAGCTCAGTTCTCATGTGGTGTAAAACGCTTTTTCAAAGACATTTACCCATGTAAACTGTTTGTACCAACAGTTAGTGAATGAACATGCTGTTATTTTTCAGTCACCTTCCCATGTTGTTCAGGGAAGTGGCTGGCATCGTGCCGGCCGCTCTAGTTTCTCTCCAGGTATTTTTTTTTTCCTTTGCTGTTATTTCCTTGACGTGATACAAGAAAATACTTCCTTGTCAACACGTTCTCGCATCTACCATGCGTCTCCCTTTCTCATGAAATACGTTTAAATAACAAACTCTTCTTCATTGTATTCAATAATCGAAAGGATTATCGAAAGGATTTTCTTTAAAGTCCTGTTCATTATGATTCATATGCAGCTCTATTGATTCTCAAGTCTATGCATGTGCTAATCATGACAAATTGCGATCCAGTGAAGAGCTGGGTTCCAGTAAGAGGTGGACGCAGGCTCTTCTTGGAGTCTGCGCAGTGTGTCCACACAGCTTGATGATTTGAATCTGAAGTCCAAGTCTTTTGCATGGCAACCTTTTGCATTAGCCAGCTTTAATGCGACAGTTCTCATGCAAAAGGGTTTTGTTTTGTCTGCACGCTCAGACATCGCTATTGAACATGGGAAATCGTGGCATAATGAACTTTTCCTAATTTGAAATTGACCCTCTTCTGGTAAAATTGCATTGATTGAGCTGTGCCATAGTGCATAGTAATCAATGGGGGGCTGATTGGCATAGACCTACTCAGCATTATATTACACTCTTCTGGTCTTTAGAGGAAAAAGTTTCTGAATATGAGGGATTCTCCAGAAGCAGAAAAACTGAGCAATTGCAGGCTGTCAAACGCTGGGTGAACAGGTCTATTTTAGGCGTGAAACTGAGGCAGGGCACGTGAATTACTGGAAGAGAGTGATGTAAGGCTCTGTGAGGAGCACATGCACTTAGACACCTGTGGTCAGGCGGCACAATAGGCGCCACACAAAAGATGCTTTTCTTTATTCTCTTTGTCCTCTTTTTTTAATATCCATCTACGTTTTGTTACTCATTGTCTTCTGTCATTCACTGGCTGTCGTTCTATCTTGCGTTTTAAAAACACATTCTTTACAAAGGCTTGTTCCGACAAGCGTCAGGCGTCATAAAGTCTGCTTTCGTCCATTTTAACGGCTTTTCGGTTCAGCCGGTCCTACAACAGCTGACGCCTGTTGGTATGAGCCTTTATTAATGTTTCTGTCAGTTCCTGTCAGTTGACGTAAAGCTTATATAGGTGTCATATAGCTTTATGAACGCTGTCCTTCAGTAAAGTGTTATAGATCGTTGGAGGAACCTGATCAACCAGGCGGACCACGTGACTTACAGCACACTGTCATTTTCCTTCTTTTTCCTGCTTACTTTCTGTCCTTCCTGTAATTGTGTCTTTCATTCGATGCCTGATTTCTGTTCTTTCACTTTAAATATCTTTTTGTCTGTTTCTCATGCTCTGTCGCTTCTGCAGGTCTTTACAGGAGGAGCACTCGTCAGAGACTGACTGACAGGCCATCCCCAAACTCTTAGGATCATTTTTTTTTTTTTCTTTCTTGCTTTTTTTTTTGCTTTACTTGCCTTTTCGTGCCCTTCGGTCTTGCTTTATTTCTTTGTTTTTCCTTTTTTCTTTTCCTTTTTTCTTTCATCCATTTTCCTTTCTCTCTCTTTCTTTATTTCTTTTTTCCATTCTTTCTTCATTTCTTTGTTCCTTTTTCTTTTCTTTTTCCTATTCTTTTTTCTTTTTCTTTCTTTTTTCTTTCTTTGCTCTTTTGCTGACTATCTACCTTTTTCTTTATTCTTCTGTCTCTTTCTTTCTTTGCTTTCTGTCTTCTTTTTCTATTCTTTATCTTCCCCTTTTCTTCCTTTCTCTCTTTCTTTCTTTCTTTCCTTTACTTTTTACATTGCTTCCACTTTTTTTGCTTCATTGCTTTCTTTTTTCTTTTTCTTTGCAAATTTGATGTACTTTGCCTTTCATTTTCTTTCTGATGTTCTTTCTGTGATTTTCTTCTTTGCCTTTCCTTTTCTCTCTGTCATTCTATCACTTGAATGATCCGTTCCGTCACTTCATGTCAGCCGTTCAGTTTTTTTCCCCCTGCCTTTTTTCTCACATTCTTTTCTTTAGCTAAGGCGTTAGTTTTTCATCGTTTCTGTCGTCTTACGGATCTGTTCTGTCGTTCTTTCCCCGTCCTGTTCCTTTAAAGCTCTTTTGAGGTCGGCCATGTGAGCGCTCCTGCCAGAATAAGTGCTATAAGATGTATCAGGAAGCTGTGCGGGTGTCAGCGAGGTGATAAGGCTGTTAGTGGCCTCCTGTTTTCCCGTCAGTGTTTGTGCGGAGGGTTCAGTCAGTGTCAGGCGCTGTGGTGTAACCTGACACATTGTTGTAATGATGAGGCTTTATTTCACAGGAGGAGGATCAGCGTCAGCCGTTTCTTTGACGTGGAGATAGGCACTACATCAGAACCCCCCAGCACAGATGCACACACACACACACGTACACACACACACACACACACACACCACTACCTTTACTCATCTTCCTGCTAGCTAGAGGAGCGGATGTGTTTGCGCTTTTGTTCAGGTGTGCCATTTTTTGCTCAGTTTTCAAAATCACTGACAGCTCAGCGGGGCTTACGGTAACAGAAACCACCCGGGTGGTCCCTACGCACAGCCAAGCGTCACTTTACCCCCACCCCACCGCGCACACAGACACTGCTTCCTCTCGCGGACAGCAGCAGAGCTGCGCCTCGCCGAGAGCCAGTGCCAGGTCATTTTGGCTCTTTCAGCCTTGTGCGAGGTGCCGCCACCGGTCTTTGGCAGTTAAAGTGTTTGCACTTTTGGTGCATGCTGGCCTTTGGAAACCTTCCCTCTCTGTTTCTTTTCCTCCCTCACTCAGTCCCAAGGCAAACAGAACCATCCTAGCAGGCTTCAGAACAGGGTTACCACGGGGCACCACATCCAAGACATGAAAGGGCAAAATCATGTGTTTTTTTTCCCTTGTGGGTTTAAAGCCGAGCTGCAGTCAGCAGGGAGCGGGTCATAGAGGTCAAGAGAAACATGGATCTGATAGACCGCAGTCCAGACGAAAGGATTTCATTCCTCCTGAATATTCCTCGCTTTTGACCTTTAGAAGCTGCAGTGATCAACAGTGAAAACACAAGCGTGGTGGAGAGTTATTTCTCTCTCGTGGCTTATTGAGACGTGCAGAGAAAAGTGGTCAGAAAAGCAGAAGCTGAACTTTCAGCCAGTACCACATATAAGGGGAGTTACTTATTATTATAGTTTATTCTTACTTCAGAACTGCATTTAAACATGAATATTCAGCGAAATAATATTACTACTCTTCTTGAGCTCTTCTTTGAGTTAAAAAGTCTGAAACCACGCTGAAATCTGGGATTTTGTTTTTTCATTTAATTCTGGACATAAACAGTTTTCAAAACTTACCGATTAACGTGGAAATGCTTTGCGAAGTAGGATGAAGATATAGTGGAGATTCTGTACTTTTTCTTGCCTATTCAAATTTGTGACAGTGACTGTGCACGGTCCTCCAAGTCTTAGGATACACCAATGATACTTCCTTAGGAAATGCTAAGAAACTAGTAATTATATAATAGTAAGGACTAATATTGAACTAATAAAGAATGCAAAACTGAAGCATTTACGCTAGTACTCTCAGTAAATATTCACCTATTTGTCAGAGACACATGGACCCATTTAGTACTGAATAAAGGCTTAATACTGAGCAACTGAAACCGCTTCCTTCAGTTTCAAGAAAATCCAGGTCAGAGCACTATTCACTGCTACAATATGAAAAGAAGTGTCATCAAAATCATAAAGTTTTGTTTATGTGGAGCACCACTCATGCCATGTGCCGGAACTGAAATGCTACTTCAGATCCATGGAAAAGGTTCATTGCGAGACTTGACAGCTTGAAAAGTTAGTGGAAATTTCTTTTAGTTAAAACATCTTGATATTTTTCCCATATTACCTACCTTTATTCTGAACAAACTTTAAACTTTCAAATGACAAGATCACATAAAGAATACATGTCAGTAAAGCTATGCTTTATTACAGAGGCTTTCTCATTTATCTTCATAGTCTCTGTACAGACAGTTGGCAGTAAAGTTTAAAGTGCATGCGTAGGCTAATTGCATTTCTCGCTAGTAGATCATGTTTACCTTTTTTTTTTTTTAAGGCTTAATCACTGCCGGCATTTTATTTGTTCCGGTCGTGTGAGAGATTTCTGTTTTTTGCCCACATACGAAAAGCCAGGCTTAGTCTTATGTTTGGTAAAGCTGTGTGTGTGTAATAGTTTCTTCTTGTTTGGATTCATCATAAAAACAGAAATAACAAAAATGAAGTCTAACTGTGTTCAGAATAAGCATTTCCCGGTTCTGGAATACTGGGGGATTCCCTGTGTGCTGGCTCAGCGGCACAGTGGCGCAGGAATGGCTGGCTGTTCCGGGAAACCTCATCTTGGCTACATCCCTGCGGTCAGAGAGTGAGAAGAAGTGACACAAGATCAGGAACTACAGAGTTAAAAGAGTTGCCTGTGAGCTGTAGCAATATTCTGGCCCTCATTTCCTTATCACGAGGCTTAACATGGTTGTTATCGTAGCTGCGTTCAGTCTGTCTGGTAGAGCCACTTCTCTTCGCTCCTGGGACTTTGTTTAAGAGCACTTTGGTAAACAGCATGTTAAATTCTAGGCATAACTCTAGTGTGGGAACCTTTATCACAATAGAATGCCTCCTTCAAGATTTCCTATTATGTCTTTTAGCATTTTGGGGAACTTTTGCAACTGAAAACCCAGCCGTGATGGTCTTAACTAGGGCTTTTCTGATCACTCTGATCTGTTAACCTTTAAAGATCCTCAGAGCACTAGAAAAAAAAGATAAAGAATAAACTAAATTTGACCAAAGTATCTACATTGAACTGTAAAAACTGCTACATCAGTATTTCGGATATGTTTTTTAGTGCCGGTCAATGAGGAAAACACTGTATCATGTCCCCGATGGATTGTGAAAAAGGAGCTCTATATATGGGCAAATGTGGTTTTGACCACATTGCTGGGAAACTCAGAGTGCTTGTTTAAGCAGTGGCTGACTGGAGAATATGAAGTGGAAGAGGAACATGTCGTGAAAGCACAGAAGGACTTATTAGACCACATGCCATATTAGCTAATTTTGCTTCTGAAATTAAGTATAGCACAATTTTGGGAGCTACCAAAGACAACCCTTTTACCGTCCAACCCCGCGTCTGTAGCTGTGATGGTTCAGACCACATAGAGGCAGTAGATGCAGAGATGAAGATCATTTGTGTGTATCAGACCACCAAGGACATGCTGTCATTTTGTATTGTTTCTCGTTTGCATCCACATGAGCCCTTGGTCTAGGAATGAAAAACACCCCCCCAACCCCCCCCGCCAACCCCCCCCCACGCTCCCATGCTCTCTGGTTAACCAACAAGTTCAAAAGGTTTGCGATATATTCTGTTATAGAGAGAGCAACTGCATATATACTTCACTCCTGCACATTTTAGAGGGGATTCTACACATTTTCCACACAGCCTTATGCCCAGGATCCAGTAGTTTGTTTTATTCAGGGTCTATTTTGACTGCACCTCTATTTTGATCTGCCTGTACCTCTTTACCGTGAATGGAAAAGTAGATTTTAGGCCAAAGCCTTCTCAAAACTATCAACAGTATGTCAAAACAATGACTCGAGCATCAGACAATGTGTTCATAACCATTTCACACTTGGTTTTTATCACCACTGTGAGCAATTCCGTCTCAGAAAGTTTCTCTAAAATGGAGCATTGGCTGCATTTGGTGTACAGGAAAAAGTGTAAACTTATTGTTGAGTCATTGGTATCATTGTGCATGGGATAAACACGTGGGCTTTGGATTTTTGATTCTCATTGGTGATAAGTGATAAAGGCAGAACAGTCCATTTTCTCATAGGTAAACCAGCACAGACCTGTTGTTCCTTATTTGGATGTGTTGCCTTGCAATATAATGATACCTCAAAGGTATATTTGGGTGTTTTATTAGGTCTAAAGGGGTAGACTGATATGTTTAACTCTGTAACACACGGTCAGCCTTAATATCCTCAGCTTTTTTTTAGAAACATTCCCTTAAGCCTGGTCACTGCAGTAATTTGAAAACAGTGTGCGTCAACAGTATATTTGCAATTTATTAGTGTGTCTTAGCCAATATTCCTCTGGTTCATGCTGTTCCCCTTTGCAACAGGAGCAAACAAGTTTCTCTAGTTTGTCAGAGCTGGCTTGAATAAGGTTGGCAGGATGTTATGGATGACATTAGTTTTTCACTCACTTCAAAACAGCTGAGCTGCCAGGCCTTTTCAGCCTCTCCCTATAAATGATTCACAAAGTTCCCTCAACCAGTTTAGGTGTTCTACCTCCAGGGTTTGTGTTCATTTTTCCTAGAAAAGCCAAGAAGGCTTTCGTGGAATTTGCTTTCTGTCAACTGTGAGGGGAAATAGTTCATCAAAACATCCTGATACATCAGTCTGATTTAATTGCATTTATTTGGGAATGTTAGAGTTGATAATAATAACAAAATGTATTTAAATTCATACCACTATGAATACAATAAAATTTGTGATTTATTAATGCACTGACTCATTTTGTAGAGAATAAGATCAAGTAGTGGTGAGGACATACAGTACTGTTTAAAAGTCTTAGGCACCTGGGAAAATTCTACGTAAAACCTGTTTACTACTGGACAGTAGTGTTAAGTTAGTGTTAAAACATTAATATTACAATAAATACAATTAA
>JBBJLS010000039.1:9972680-9998290 GCA_037577275.1 Bryconaethiops microstoma | reverse complement strand
TGTATGTATTGAAAAATCTCACTCTAGAGACTACCATAGCATCACTGTAAGAGGTGAGGGGCCATATTTACATACAGGTGTAGCGATGGTGGTACTGGTGGTACACCATGCTCCCTTTACTGGTACACAGACGAAAATGGGTTTTTTTTGTTGTTTTTTTACATAAGACTGATAAAACATGACTAAATTAAATGAAAAATATCTTAGAATTGTTGCAATGGCTTTTAAAATAAATTTCCTTTCCTGTAATATTTTTCTTTCAATATCAAGCTGTTTTACTTTTGCAGTTAACTTTTGTAGCTATTATAAGCTAGACAGTGATGCCCCTTCGCTTGTGAGAATTGTGTGGAGGAGTTTCAGAGATTTCTAGTCCTACCCTTTGTAAATAAGAATATCATTAATTGTTGACCATTGTTGACAACCGTCAGCAATAAATGATATTCTCATTGGAATAACACTCTCTTGGGTGAACCGTAAATAGAGTGGGCCTGCGCCTTTGTATTTAAACATCATTCCTAATGATGGTACTTGGAGAGCCACATGTTTTCTGACGTGGGACATGGTGTAAAAAGTCTTACGAGCCACTGACTTACCCTGTAGCTTAGTTAACGCTAATGTTCTACCATTTCATTATAATTTCATTGTCACATTCATCATTATAAATCGGAAGACACCTTCTTCCGACCCACTTCATGCTCTGCAGAGCGCAGTACACTTACCCTCTGCAAGGCCTTCCCTCTGTTTTCACACACATGCAGTGGAACATCTTCTGTAAAGGAATCAAGGTCAGTGCAGCATGTTCCACAGGATTGGTTGTCACCGCACGTCAATCTAAATTTGCAAAAAGAGCTGAACGGAGCTGAACTTTATTCGCCAACAGTCGCTGCGCAGCGTCGCTGCCTGTCATTCAAAATGAATGGTTTCCAGCTGCCTTGCTGCTTGTTTTCCCTGCTGGTGTGCACACAGGGTTAGAAGTTGCAGTTCTGTCCAGCAATAACAAAAAAGCATGTTGTAATTCCATATTAATCATTTCTCACACGTAAGTCGCTGAGACAAGCAGAGAAATGTGGTCAGAAGTGCAGATTCTGACCTTTGTGTTGATGTCACATTTGTTTTTATAAACTATTGCCACAGTTTTGACATCAGAACAAATAGGAAAAGTTTAGGCGTGCGGATTCAAACCGTTTACGGAAAATGTAAATGTGTTGCGTAATTTACTAGGGATGTGGATACTATTGCCAAGCAAAAGTAATACCTCTCCACTGATAAAGCTTTATACTGACAACTGATTATTGCACATAGCTATATTATCATTCACAAAGATACGCTAAAGATCCTTCAGCACACTCCAGCAACATCCTTCTTAAACTTGGGGAAATGTGTCAAATAAATCATCTATAAGGAGAGAGTTGGGGAAATGAGGACGAGTCTAATTATTGTGTGCAGTTTTTACTTCTTGAATTAGTCATGGTTTCTGTGTCTTTCTACAGGGAGCTTTGACACACGGTGACCGAAGAGCCACGGAATCAAGAGACTTGAGCAAGTACAACTTTGAAAATAAAGTAAGTTGATGCATCTTATCTGGGACAGTTCCAGTAAGAGGTCATATAAACGTGTCAGAAACCAACCACTTCTGTTTTTTTCATTAGTACGGTACCAAGGCTTTAGACAAGGTCACCAAAGCCATCCTCGGACACATTGAGAGCAGAGTACCCCCTCCTAAAGATTATCCTGGTGGAGATGCCATGTTCTTTACTGGTAAGTACAAGTCGACAGGTGTATGTGACCATAAAAGAAGTGTATAAACATTGTCCAGTGTAGGCTAGATGCGAAAAAGCTTACAATTTAGCTGCACTCATTCTGAAATCTTCGAGTTGATTATTATCTATTAATAATACTCAGGAAATGTGTGCTATTATTTTGTGGCCACAATAAATAGCTTGGTGTATTTTTTTATGTTCTCATTTGTAACAGAATGTTATCAAACGGACACTTGAATTGTTTCCTAGAGAATTTTAACTAGAACTCAAATAACTGTAAGAAATTTTCAGCCCTAACGTAGTTATTAGAACTGTTTTGCACGAATACCAATTTTTTACTGCTAAGGTGGACACAGGTGAAGCATATCCATTTGACATCATCTAATTTGTACTTTTTGATTTATATAAACAATTAATTGTGTATGTAAATAATTTCGTAAAATAAGAAAGTGAAGAACGCTCTTGGTTGCTGCATTTTTGAACTGGCTTGTTTTTCTGCTGTGTTAGATATGAAGCAAGGCATGATGGATGTTGGCATCTTCTGCAAGGAGTCTCGCTTTGGCATTAGCCCTGAGAAAGGTGAGTCCCCAATCAGCTTTTTTTCAGTAGTGATGATTCTTCTAGCACATTTCCAACCTGAATTACTTTTATGTACACGTCAGTGTAGCTGACCTCAGACTGTGCTCCCTCCACAGTGTGCTACACCAGTTAGATTATTGTTATATTGCTTCTGTGTGTATACATTACCAGTCAGAGGTTTTTGCACAGGTTTTAACTACTTACTCATTTATTGCATAACCTGCCAATTTATTCTTGTTAAGTGTTGGAAAGTTGTTAAGTGAACAACTCTTAATAAAAATGTGTCAAATGAACATAAAACATGAAATCTGTAACAGTGTATGCCTGACATCCTATTAACTGGTTGTGTGGTGATGCAAAGTCAAATTCTAGACTGTTCTTTAACTTTAGAGGCACAAGTTCACTATATCATCCCAATGGCTGTCACTTAAGAGCTCATTAAATATCTAAAGGCACATTTCCACAGGTATACTGGAGCTGTGCTGTACCTAAACTGCACTGCAATGGCATGAAAGTTGTAGCCCATTAATGGTGCTGCTGATGCGTTGGCAGCACAGTTCTCTCCTCACAGTTTATGACCGCTCGTTGTCCCAAAGTACCGGCCGAAGAGCCGCTTTTGCTATTGAGGTCTTTCATTATTTATAGCCTTGTTTGAGATTTTTGTTTTTCTCAGCATTCTTTAGCTGTGCAATGAGGGGACGCAGGGCTCTACGTCTCTGCTGTTGTCTGGGAGGGAAAAAGTTTAAGGAGGGGGGGTTAGGGCAAAACAAATGATTTTCTGGGCCCATGATCGCCACAGATGTTTTTTTTTACGCAGTTTCACGTCCATCTGTTGTCATTTCAACATTTTGACCAATCAAAAAGCAGTGACAGCTCATTTTGACCAATCGAAAAAGGACTATGACAGCGCGCATATGGCTTTGGTACGGCTCACTTTATCTGTAATGGGAAAACATTTGTTCGCCATAAGTCCTTGTGTCAGTGGAAAAGTGCCATAACACCGGTGATCCACGTTATGACTATATTTATATTAGGTGGCTTTTTGTAGGCAGTAGTGATGAGTAAAAAATGTGAGGAATAAGATAATAAGATGTGGCTAATAAAGGTACTCAAATGGTTAACATACTGTAGATGTTTTTTGCTAGCAAAGAATGTTGATTGATTGTGTACACACTTACAAACTGTATATCCATGTGTGTGTATATATATTTGTCCCCTGACTCTCTGATGCTCCACATTGGCAGATTGCACCATCACTAAGTTCCTCAATCGTATCCTGGGTCTGGAAGTGCACAAGCAGAACTCTCTCTTCCAGTACTTCAGTGACAATTTTGACTACCTAATCGAAAAGGATAAGAAGGAAGGCAAATATGACATGGGGATCTTGGGTAAGGAAGCTGTGTATGCTGCCATTTATCATTGTAGTTGGGCTTTGATAACATTTACTGTAATGTTTGACTTTACAATACTTGACTAATCATAGTTCCAGTATGATCATAATATGAACAAAAGTCATAGTATGGTCTAAATAACTGCAATGTGTGTGTGTGTGTGTGTGTGTGTGTGTGTGTGTGTGTGTGTGTGTGTGTGTGTGTGTGTGTTTGCGTGTGATCTCTCTGTTCCTTCACAGACCTGGCCCCTGGTAATGATGAGATTTATAACGAGACTCAGGAGAAGTTTCTGACTCCAGGCAACCCTCAGGAAGGCCAAGTTATTCTCTATAAGGTCAGTTTTAACATTGAAATCATACCGAGTGCCAATGTGAATTAATTAACGGTCTGAACCACGCAGCTCAGAACAGCTGTCAATTGTGGGCATTTTAAGTGTTTATTGAGCATCGCACTCCTCAATGTTTTACCACATGGCTTCATGAGAACTGGCTGTGGTCTTCGATAGACCAGATAACTGTGTACACCTCTTTTTCTGTGTTATTTCAGATTGATTTCCTGTGTTAGTTGTGACATATTTACAAGCTGAATTCATAAAAAACAGATTTGACTGCAACATTTGAAACCCAAACCTTTTGTTAATGGATAATAAAGTGGGAGGTGGGAATATTAATGAGCTGCCGTCCTCGAGAGATTTGGAACCTTGTTTGAAATTCCAGGAAGCGTGCAAGTTCTTAGAAATGTTTTTCTCAACTTAAGGCAGTTCTGGTGGAAACTGGGTAAAAAATCTACCAGCTGTTTTTGACCGCAGTTTACCCTGATTATTTTGAAAATATTACTCAACTGCTGTGTAAGACCTGTGAATGTGTTTGTGACTGACTTGAATCATAATGCATTTCCTTTGATGATGGACACACTGCTGGGCAACGCTTAACTTTAACCTTGGTCCAAAGCGCTGACATGCTGTGCCAGTGTTATATAGCAGCATTCAAGTAAAGCGCTCCTCCCTGCACGACTTTTCAAGATTTCCTGTCATCTATCTCTCTGCATTTGACCGCAGGTGAACAAACACTGAAGACAAACCTGACAACATGTCAGAAGAATGAGATCTGTAAAATGAGATAATTGCTATGGGCTTCTCCTGTGAACAGTAACGACAATAAAAAGCATTTGATCACAGCTGTCTGGATTCCAGCTACCGCTAGTTCCTCCTCTGTGGTTTTTCCTCAGAATAAAACATTCTTTGTAAGGCAGGCGAGTGTGCTGTTAGAGAGGCTGCAAACTGGTCCCAGGTCAGCAGTCAAGGGCACTTCCGCATGCACCTGTGACCTGGACTCCTTATCCACAGTGTCAGAGAATAAAAAAGCTCTTAAAAAGTCTTACATTTAATAAAATGGAGGCTTAATCTTTTGGAAGTCTTCATCTTTTAGATTTTTTCTCTTACGGTTTATGCAAATGGTATTATAAAGGTGTTAAATGTTAAATTAAAGTCTTTAATATGTATAAACCTGTAGATGCTCCTTTACCATGCCTTACAGATCAGTGTGGACAGAGGTATGCCCTGGGATGAGGCCCTGAAGAAGGCTCAAACACTCAGCAATGAAGATGAGGGCTTTTACCTCTCCCACAAGGTACGTGCTTGAGCCGGCCACAAAACAGTCTTGCATGTGCCCCATTTGCATTTAACTTCCCTTACAACTCCTAATATGAAAATAATGAAAGCTTGCTGAGAAGAGGGAAAACCTGACTTCCAGGGGTGAAGAGCGTTCACTAAGAGAGTGTTTTAGATCATTCAGTACAAACGCTTTGAAGAGCATGAACAGTAAAGCTGATGAAAGAACATAATAAAAGAAAACGTCAGCCTTCAGGCATCTTTTTTCGCTACAAAGACATTCTAACAGAGTGTAAGTGCTGACTGTAATTTTTGGCATCTGTCTCCCCTGCAGCTGAGAGGGAGTCACCCGTGCGTGTTGCTTGCTGAACAAGGCCGGGGGCACAACCTGGTGGTCTACAAGCCAAACGTGGGCAAACAAAAGCAACCGGAGAACCTGGACAACATGCAAAAGAAGTACCGAAAGGTCTGCTTTGCTTTTTTGAGCCTGTTCCTTTCTAAGCATTTTGACATTGCATTCCACTTTAGTAGCCTAAAGTTAGTCATAGTCTTATGAGCCCCCCTCTGTAAAGAAGGTGGATTTATTTGTACTTTTTCAAAGTGTAATTTGACCAGAGGTGTCCATTCTATTTGTTTATGACTAATTTCAGCAGCTGAATATGAAGTCAGACACATTTTATTTTAATGGTCCCCTGTAGCTGATGTCCAGCTAGGTATCTGTTCGATTAACCTCTAAACAAAACCCAAACCTAACCCTAATGCTGTGGTCACATGTTGCCATTGAAAAAATTTCTCACAGTGATGGTATAGGACCATCATTAATGAAAGTGAAGTGAAAGTGACCATTCTGTCATATGTGAATAAACCACAGCACAAAATTCTTCCTCTGCATTAAACCCATTCACCAAGTGAAGCAGCAGGCAGCCAGGAACACAGCGCCCAGGGAGCCGTGTGTGGGGACGGTACCTTGCTCAGGGTACCTCAGAGGTGCTTAACAGTCTTGGGAATCGAACTCACAACTTCCTGATTGCAGGGCGAAGACACAAACCTCTAGGCTACCAGCTGCCCCATTAGGAAGTAACCCTGTAAATGTTGCCACTAGTGTTCCTGTGGGGTAGTGGTGCTATCAGCCTTCAGTGATATCGAGTGTTTTTAACACAGATGAATGTTTTTCAGTCAAACTAAACTTTTCATCAAAGGTCAGATTTTTTTATGCCTGAATGTGTACACATGGAGCAACCTGAAGGTTCAGTGCCTGTGTTTTTCCAGAAAAAAATATCCAGTTGATATCCAATTGACAACAGAAGAGAAAGATGTTGAGAACTCTTAACATTGCAGTTTTTTTACAATAGGAAATCAATAAAAATAGCTTTATGTGCAGTTTCACGCCTATAATGCAGTGGATTGAGGTACAATTACATTTTAACTCGACACACTCTTGAGAAGTACCACCCCAGTGACAGTTTAATACTTTTTGTTTCTGAGAGTGGACCCCCATAATGCAAACACAGCATAAGCTGGTCATAATCTTAGACTTAGCACCGTTGATAATCAAATTATTTTAATAGTTTGTTACCAATTTGAGCGTTTGTAGATGAGCAATAGTACCATCTTGTGGTTGTTTTGGCGTTGTTCTCAACTTGTTTTCCTCTGCTCACCCCTAATGGACCCTTTGTGTCATAACATCATGCACACTATGCAGTTCCTTGAAGGCTTGCTATGTAACATCACCATGTTATTTGTCTGGACAGGGAATAACATTTTTAACTGATTGAATCACAGGTGACTCCTGAGGAGGCAAGGGAAAGCTGGGAGAGCCAATTCAAGTTCTCTTTCAGGAAATGTAGCCATGCCAACTGGTAAGTATGCCAGGCCTTACTTATTTTTACTGCCCAGAGAAATGAAGTAGGCTTTAGAAAAACATGAGAAATGTGTGTGTGTGTTTTGTGAAGGAACGGTCGGTGTAAGAAGTTGGACGAGGGGCAGGAGTGTTTGCAGGGCATGCGGTTGCGGCAGTACCACGTGCTGTGCGGCGCTCTGCTCTGTGTGTGGAAGCGTGTGGCTGACGTGGTGGCCGACATCACAAGCTCCAGCATCCTTCAGATCGTCCGCCTCAAAACCAGAGAACGCAAGCAAGTGGGTGAGTGTCTGCATCAGCACTGGAGTCAGACATGAGGAGAGGCGAAAGGAAACAGAGAATCTTTTAGTCATGCAATGTCTGTCTTCTTCTTATTACTCTGTCTCTCTTACATCCTCTTTTTTTTTTCATTCTCTTCCTTTTCTGTCTCATTCTTTCTTTGTTGTGGCAGCAGATTTCACTCAACTGTGTTGCTTATGTATAGTATTTATACCCAGCATTTTTTGTATATGGGGTGGGTGTATTTTCAAGTTTTTTTCTACAGATTTTTATTTTATTTAGACTTTATATTTTATGTTCTGCTTGTCTCAATGTGTCTTTGCTGTCTTTATATAAGCAATTTCTTTGGGATCAATAAAGTTTTCTCATTCAGATTCTGATTCTGATCGTTTCTTTCTTTCCCTCGCTCCCCTTCTCTTTCTCTATTTTGTTTTCTCTGTTTATCTCCCCCTTCTCTTTCTCTCCGTTTCTCTCTCTTTCTTATTACTCTCTCTTACATCCTCTTATTTTCTTCCTTTTCTGTGCTTTTCTTTCATTCTTTTCATTTCTATCTCCCTTTTCCCATGCCTTTCTGTTTTTCTGTTTCTGCTCCCACACCTCCCTCTTTCCTTTGTCTTTCTTCTGTTTCTCTTTTTCTATTTTCTCTCTCTTTAACTCCTTTCTTTTTGTTTTTTTCCCTTTCCTCCCCTCTCCTCCTCCTTTCCCTTATCTATTTTTCCTTTCCCTCTCTTTCTCTTCGCCTCTTCCTCCCTCTTTCACTCTTTCTCACTCTCTCTAAAAGTTGAATATGAATTTTCATGCAGTTGATGATGAGTTTGATTGTTATTTTATCTTGTAAGTACAGAGGAAGTCTGAACTCTCCCCCTCCCTCAGGTATAAAGATCCCAGAGAACTGTGTGGCCCAGGTGCGAGAGGAGCTGGAAAAGTTGGATAAGGAGGTGAAGAGGAAGCGGCAGGAGAGGGAACTGCAGGCTCAGGAGCAGCGCGTGGCTGAACAGCAGAGGAACATGCAGCAGAATTTTCACAGAGACTTTTCGGCTCTTTTCTCCCAGCCTCTGCAGCTGCCCAGCCTGGCCGGCCTGGCTCTTCCTTACGCCGACCCCATAACATTCACCATCTCGCCTCTGCCCTCCTACCCCTCCCTCCCTTCGCTGCCGAACCCAACAGAGGGCCTTGACCTGAGGCCGCACAGCCCTTCGCCTCTTTCCCCGGACAGCACACAGACCGGCCTGGGAGCCGTGGAGGACTTCGTTCTGGGGCCTTTCCCTCCGGGACAACAGCAGGACAGCCAGCAGGACTTCATCGACTTTCTCAATTCGATCTCAGAAATGCCCTCCTGCCACTCCGACCTGCCCTCCTCTACTTCGGACACTTTGCCCACAGCCCAGCAGCAAGTCTCAGCGAGCCTCTTTTCCACCTCCACCCTTCCACCATCTTCCTCCTCCTCGTCTCTTTTCTCAACTTCACTCACGCCGTCCTCGTCTTCCTCATCGCTGTCGCTCTTTTCCTCTCTCTCACCTCCAGACCAGCACTCCCTCACGCTGCCCAGCGCTAACTGCTCCAGCGCCAACTGCTCCAGCGACGCGGGCATCAACGCCAAAGAGGTGCTGAACAGCATGTTCCGCGACTCAGACAGCCGCCAGTCTGTCATTCACTTTGGGCTGCCTAAGTGAGACCGCCTGGCCTGCTGGCATCGTAATCCAGCTCAATCATCACACAGTTTAGTGTCTCATCACTGCCTGCGCTGGCCTCATCCACGCTCCAGCGAACAGTGACCACCAACTCGCCTCTGAGAAATCTACCTTTCTGCAAAGTTTAGCTTCAGCCAGAAAGAAACTCTCCCAGAGTGGATCCGGCTGCTGTTTTTGTGGATCCAAAACCTTGTTCAGATAAGAAAAACATTTAAGCAATTCATTTAAGAATAAGTTCAAGATCACATTTTCTGCATTGGATAAGAAGTAGAAAACGAGTAAAAGTGAGGGTGTCTGGCACTCTTTATTGAATTAAAGTCTTTGTCATAGCATGGATATGGACATAAAATCCATCCAGCCCTAACCACTGTTTTATAAATGCTCAGCTCGAAACGTGTGGAGAGATTTCTTATTGATAGCTGTGCTAACGATTGGGCTTGTTCATTTCATGGAGGGTGTTCTCACTTTTTCTTCATTTCTTCTTTGAACCTTATTGACCACCTTTAATATTTGTGTTTAGTATTTAAAGACAAACACATTTGTTTGATTACTTTAAAGAGAGTCTAAAATCGGGACCCCAAACGACTTGTGGGAGCTGAACTTTGCGCAAAGACAGTTGGTGTTCACTTCTCTGGAATAAGCTCCACCATGACTGGGCTTGAAAGAGCCTCAGCTAAATCCCCATCCCGTAAAGTCCCCATTCACTCAAATGAGCTGTTTAATGTACACTTTTGGTCATTTTAGCTTTATAAAAACGACGAAGTTTTAAAGTGCAGTACTCAAACGGGACAGTCAACATTTATTGAGTCACCCTGCCCCCTTCTGGTGTGCCAGTGTCTCACACCTTCATCCTTGATTGAAACTCATGAGTAATGGTGAAACCAAAACTGGAAAGAAAGCCCCACCCTTTGAACACCATAACCCCCTTTCTGTTCCGTATCTGTTTCACACCTTCCTCTGACAAAGTCTCCCGCAAATTAGGAGAGCAGGTAAACAGACTACTGTTCAAACAGTGCCTTTGGAACATACTAGGGAATGTAGACTCTTGTACAGTATATATTTGTATACAACACGTTGGCATTTATTTATTGTTTTTATTTATCTAGCCTAGTACTCATGGATGAACTGAGTATCTGTGGATGAGCTTTTTTATGCAATGGAGCAGTCAGTGGAGTCGATGCAGTAGTGATTTGTGTGCAATGTTACCGAATGCTCGCGGCTTTCGCTTTTAATCATGTTAAAAATGTGATTCCGTGCTCTTGTAATATTTTACGCCCTCAGGAAATGCAAAAAGGAAAAAAAAAAACACAACCATGTTAACCCCTCCAGTATGAACAATCGTGTTTAGCTCATGAGTTTAAAGTTCAATGCACTGTGTGTTCAATGCACATACTGGGGGTCACAGAGTCACGTCCAAGTACAAAGAACAGTGAACAGTACCAGGACTGAAAGACTTGAGTTGGGATGTACAGGATGTCCATTTTCTATAGGCGGTGTAAAGAGACAGCCAGTCTCATGTTTATGTTTATAATGATTTATCACCTTAATTTATGTAAAAGAAATATCGTTTTCTGTACTGTATATTGTCCAAAGTGCGCACGAGAAAAGCAAAAAAAAAACAAACATGAAATGAATTTCTGAAAACCAATTGAAATGAACTAACGCTTACCTGAAAACGTGTAATTTTGCACCATGGTGTTGCACTGTTCCGTGCTGCTGCGCGAGGTTTATGACTTCTTTACGTTCTTCTTTGATTTATGGAACTTAAATTTGTACTTGAAGCCCCGGTCAGAAATCAGCAGTGGCTGTCCCAGGACCCGCAGCAACTTTACCGACAGAAACAAGAGCACATCATACAGTCGTGTGCAAAAGTTAAGGCTCCCCTTGATGGTTTTGCTGATTTTGTATGTAATAATACACGCACATTCGTTTTTATGGCCCACTGTCAGAGCCAACCTGCAAAAATGTTCATTAATCAACCATCTGAACCCAAGGTTTTTTTTGTGCACTCAAATTTGCAGTAAAATATGTGAGTGTGTCCTCTGCTGAGAATGTGTTAACTTACCTTCCCTGTTAGAAAATAAACGTGTAATTTCAGGGCGTAGACGTGTAATTTCCAGCGGGTAAATGGGGGTTTAAACTGTTGTAAACGACTGTATCTGTTGAACTACCAATTCGTCACATTGATTCCTGATTGGGGTTTTTAAGAGTTAACTGCTATCCGCAGTGGACCTTAATATTCCTTCACAGAGCATCTGACCACACACTGTTAACTCAGGAAAAAAGACGTATAGAGTTTGGTTGATGTTCTGTGGTTTTTTTTTGTCTGTTTGTCTGTTTTGTTTTTTTTGTTTTTCCTAAAAACTAACATCCACACACAGTATGCAGATCTTATGTGTATATTGAAAGCAGCTTTACGTGCAGAATGCTTCACGTATCAGAGTTGCTCATTAGCTTAGCAGTGTGTTTGCTGTCTACAGGCATAAATATTATTTATTAAATACAGACAACACTGTTCCTTTTTTTTTTCTCCAATAAATACTTTTGTACGCCAAACGAAATGCTGACAAATCGTGGACACATGATGTGCAATGAATATGTAGGTTTTACCGCTCACAGAAGATGGTATTGTTGCCTTTACCACACACACACACAGGCCCAGCGAAGGCTTATCCCATTTTTCTCATCATCGCCTTGATGACCAGACAGCCTAGCACATACCAGAATACTGAAAAATACAATGTTTTTTGTTTGTTTGTTTGTTTGTTTAGGTTTTTTTTTTTGTTCATTTGTTTTGATGTTCAAATGGATCTTGTCAACCCTGCATGTATTAATACATTCATTGTGTTTTTTTCATTGTTAAATTACATGCAGACGTTAATGATTTTCATTCCAACATTGTCCATATGGCACCAAATTTACAACCAACATATATATATATATATATATATATATATATATATATATGTGGCCTTCAAAGGTGGCTGACAGTGAGCCTGTGTGGTGATTTAAAGGCCTGAACAGTAAGAGTAAGTAAGAGGTTTCTGCCATCCGTCATGTCCCGACGGCACGTTTCTCAAAGTTGTGGTTATTCTTGGTGATTCCTGATCTGGGCTTTAATATCAGATGAAGTGAGTCTGTAATGCACTCTAATGATCCTCCAACCACAGCCGAGACTCTGTGATGTACACAACTAACCCAGTGAACTTCTGTTGTCTAATTTGCACTAAACATGGACGAAGTTGCTTTTTGATGGAGATTTGATAGAGATATATCATATTTGTGCTCTGGTCCCTTTAATGAGAGCGTTTAGCGTCTTTTGTTGCCTTGTTTCTTGCGTTTCTATCACTTTCTAGTAATTTATTGCTTGCTCAAAGAGTCAAAACATGCTACTGAACTGATGTGTGTTGAAATATCTTTGTTTTCTGTTAAACTGGGGCCTGCTTTTGTATCCTGGAGGTCGCTTCACTCTGTGTATTTATGATTTAGATGGAAATGTATATATTGTAAAAAACAAAAAAAACAAATTGTGCCTTTCAACTATTTCTTAAAGAAATTTTCTATGTGTAACAGAAAGAATGTACGCTGTGCAATCTTGGTTATTAACAAAGCACCAAATAAAAATCCAGATGTTCAAAAAGCTGCAGTGTGGGCTGATACTTTCACTTCAGAGGACGAGATTAATAAAACAGTCCCATCCAGCAGCTGCATTGGGTAATCGGGTGACTGACCTTTGTCATTCAAACTAACCTTTTGACCAAGATATAAAATATTCACTCCTTTTTACTTTCTGCTGGATGTATGTTGTTATTCTACTGTTATGTGGAATTTTACTGCCAAGATAAATCAGTTAAATCAATTAGCTTTCCTGCCTAGGCTTAAAATTTTTAGAACTTTTAGACAATTTCTATTAGTCAGTTCATTCAGAAATGTACAAATTTGACAAAATAAACCAATAAATAAAAATATGAATAATGTTGAGACTACAGTATGTGTGTGTGTATGTATATGTGTGTGTGTGTATATATATATATATATATATATATATATATATGTATATATATGTATATATATACACACAAAATAATATGAACAATGTAAACTTTTATCAAGCAAACAAGTATGCAAAACACACTGTCAAATGATGTGTTTTGTTGATTTCCTCAGTGAGCTGTTACCTAGCAACTTGTGTAATTTGACCAGAGGTGTCCACACATGTGCCACATATTTTAGTTTCTTTTTTCCAATATGTTACGCTACTTTACTGTTTTTTCCTGCAGTAGTGGTGTTCATTTCATCTGAGTAGGAGTGCCTAAACTTTCACATACAACTGTAAACACACATGAAATGTCTCAGTGTTGCCTGTTTGTCTGCTCTTGAGGAGGCGGCCGGCTCTGCAGTGTGAGCTGACTGATCTGACTCACTGAGAGAGCTGGAATTCACTTGCTAAAAAAACAGGAGGTTTTTTCCAGATATTAGGAGAACAGAGCCCCACCTTGTAGCTGCTTTTCCCTTCTGTACTCAGCCTCCACCCGTCCCAGCCAACACCCAAACCTAACCCTTGGCTCTGCTGTCCGTATTTGACTGCAGGGGGAGACTGTGCTGGTGAGAGTCTGTAGGTCTTTACACATTTCTGTGAAGGCTCCTCTCAGTAAAGAGTTTGGGTAGATTTAATTTGTTAATGTGTGTTTGCAGCGTTGAAGCAAATAAACAATGCAAAACATGGTCAGACAAAGGACGAGTGCTGGATCTTGCTTCTAGTGCTCCATCAGCTCAAAGTTGTTACTAAATCTTCCATGAGAGACTGTGTTTACACTGAAGTATATATATATATATATATTTTTTTTTTATTTTTTTTTTTTTAATGCTGGGTGCTGATTAAAATTTTTTATGTGACTAATCGTATGATTTTCTGCAATTAAACGTGATTGATCACATTGTTATACACAAAATGAAATAATGAATTCGCAAGTAGTATATTGTACACTTTTATTTTTTTAAGTACTGCTATATGAACAAAAGTGCAATAACAAGGTGCTTTTTAACAGCAGTTTTCCCTTTAACACAGTTACACAGTTACAGTTAAAATCTTTCTTGTAAATCTCAACTTAAACATTAATCAAATCAAATATATAAAACCAAAGCTATTTGCCACTGCAGGGCATTCACTTTTTATCTAGTTCGTTATAGACAAACAAAGATTTGGGTGGAACCATTATAGCAAAGGTGGACCAACTCCATATTAAAGTCTATGTATCTGAATGCGGTGTCATTAAAGTCCCTGTTGGTGTAATGATCAGACGTCCCAATACTTTTATCCACACAATATGGGCAAAAGTAATGGGAGGGCAATACATGCCGGCTAGGGTAAGGCGTCCCATTGCTTTTGTCCATATTATACATTATATTACATATAATATGGACAAAAGTAATGGGAGGTCTGACCCCCGCGAAAACCAGAGTGAGAGCGCTGCGAATATATATATAGGAGATATATACATCCCTCCCATCAAGACTCCCATTCCCACCTATTAAGACTTTTTAAGTGTCTCAGGCATCAGGGAGTGTATTCAAAACCATGATAACTTCCTGTGAGGAAGCTTAAAGGATTCGGACGTCTGGTTCCCATCACCACCACTGTGAACACATTTCTTCAAATGTGCTCTGAATTACTTAAAATGTAATGCTTGAGTTATGCAGCAACGATGCTTTATTGCTGACTTTTATGCAAAAAATGCAGGAATATTCCAAGTAAGTGGGCAGATTTACTCAAAGAAAGACAGTAAAGGACAGTGGTGAATGTTACTGGTTCGAGAGACACAGAAAGGGAAAAAACTAAAAGAAAACACGGCGCGTGACGTCACCTCCCTGTGGTCCCGCCCCCTGCTCCTCCCTTCTCCAGGTAAAGCCTCACCTGCAGGGCCGTGTTTACAGAAACCGAGAGCAGCGGACTGGAGCACAGGAGTGAGTGAGTGTGTGTGAGGTAGGGGCGGTTTACACTCATTATGTGTGTGTTTCTGTACTGTTGAGTTTCTCCACCACCACGACAAGTGTGTGTGTGAGAGAGAGAGTGTGAGAGAGTGAGAGTGAGAGTGAGAGTGAGAGAGAGAGAGAGAGAGAGAGAGAGAGAATTAGAAACGGGTCCTCTGTAAATCCTCATTTGTCCTGAAAACCTCTCCTCCTGCTTTCGCCTTTATCCACCACAGACCAACTGAAAAGCCTTTTAAACGTGTTTACAGCTTACACAAGCAAAAACGTGTTTTAGTACGTTTTTGCTTGTTTTTAATGTTAAACCGAAAATTAAGTGTAAGATTGAGCTGCCGGGATGTTCTCACTGCTGGTTTCCCAGTGGAGCTGTTTGTTTCCATGTTTTTATGAGGGGTTGCTGACTTGGACCTTGTTACTTCATGACTTTTCTTCTTATTTCACGTCCTTAAGGGCCTAAACTGACCCTTTAGCACGAATGTATGTCGTTTTACACTGGCTAGAGTCAGTTTCCTCTTCATATTTTAAAGCTAGACTTGCAGAAAACTGAAGAACATTAGCCAGAACTGTAGCATTAGGTTAGTTTTCTTCACTGAGTCAACAGCCAGGTTTTAAGGACTAGGTTGAAACTTAATCTGGACCAGACTGTTGTGGGTTCCCCAGACTTGGTTTAGGATGAAACCTAGACTAAACAGCCCTTAAAACATTTGGCACTACACTGTAGCCTAGGACTAGGCTGGAAACTAGCATGTTGAGTTCAGTTTGTCTTGGTTGAAGGACTTTCTGTGAATGTGAAGGAGACCTATGAACAGTGCATGAAGTCCCATTAGGAGGAGGGAGAGGAGTGTAAAGTCAGCACCTGCCGGAGCAAAGTGTGTGTGTTCTGTATGAATGAAGCACTTTCACATCTCTCCCCGCTGCCCGCTGCTTCCAACTGGCCTTTCTGGTTCTGCCACACTTGCTGGTCTGTACTTGATTTTGAGTTTCGCTGAGGTTTCGACATACAGCTTTGCCAAATACCTCAACACTTCTCTCTCTATCAGTTCATATTGTTTGTACAATCGTCCAGTATCATCCTGGGTCTTCCTCCGACAGCACAGGCTGTTATATCTGTTATCTCTCTTATGTCATTCTCTACACCCAGTACTGCATGGCATAAATAATTGGTCTGCCTTCCGTTTGCTTGTGCGTGTCTGAATTCTAAGATGAATAATATGACAGTATTTACAAAGCGACTTGGAAATAACAATCTTCTGCCTGCGACTTCATGCCGCAGAGTGGTATATTACAGGGAAATTCTTTTTCTTTTTTTTATTTCTAAGCGACAATCTGTGTGGTTTGCAGAAATAGTTGAGAAACTTACCAATTTATTTTTTTTTTTTTACCATGGTGGTGATTGGAAAAAGAAGTCATGTCTGCAGCACATATCCAGCCATTTTATTTACTCTTCAAACCCACCCACATGTTTCCTTGTTGTTTTTTGTAATGGTGATGATGGAAAACAGTGGTATTCCATTTTGGGGACTATTTTGCCATAGAACGCCCCACATGTATCTCTCCACTATGAATGGATTTAATAAACAGGCCAGAAACTTTTCATTAAAGTGTTGCAAAACAATAATACTCTGGTGATACCACAACTGTCCATGATCACAAGTCCAAGAGAGCATAACTGAGCTCGCTCTCTCTGGCTGGGCTGCATGACAATTTCTCTCTCTCTGTCTGTCTGTCAGTCAGTGTGGTGCCAACATCTTAACTGAAGTTTCCGTCTTAACAATGCTCATTTTTGAATTAATTTCAGTTAGTTTTCTCCTCCAAACATGATGAGCTGTCCAGTGATGTTAGTGACAGTTGGAGAAAAAAAAAAAGCTTGTGCTTCACGTGACTTGGAGAAAACGCTTAATAGCTTTCACTCTCACAATGTTAGTAGTTCCTTGTGATGGGGTTTGGTAGCATCTCGTGATTGAGAAAATATTGTCTCAGTCAACAACTTGGCCGCAGTTTCATGTAGTAGTGAGGGAGCTTTTAGAGGTGTTAAATGTTCTGGACATCTGGTTCCTATCACCACCATTAAGTTTTGGCAGGTTTCTCTTGGTGCATCTCACATCAGACAACTCTTAATAACTTGTTTTAATCTCAAACCCTTATATTATACTGTAATATAAAAAAAGAAACCAGTGAAAATCCCCTTTAAGCTCCCATTTTAGAGCTATTGTTCTGAACTGCTATTTGCTGGACTAGCATGACGCATAACTGATCATGAGTAGCAGTGGCTGGAGCTTAAGTAAACACTTCAGCCGGTTTTATTTGTGCCCTGGGAGCAATCAGCAGCTTCTTATAATGAAAGGTGTTTACTGTTACAGCTGAAGTGACACACCTTAACACACAGGAGTGTGTTCAGCAGTGTGTGAGGCTGCTCTAGTGCTTACATAGTTGCCCTCAAGCGTGTTTCCCCCAAGACGTGAGTGGTTTCAGGTAAGACACACCAAAGTAAAATGCATTTTGAATGGACATGTTATGTATTACCTTACTGGCTCGTTTACGTTTATTTTGCACTAACAGTGTACTAATAGCAACAGGATACATTTGATATTTGAATGTGAGCAAGGGCCCATGTATGTGGACCTTCAGCCTGAGTTAAAGGAATGCAACCGAAAGGAAAGTCGTAGCATGTCTCTTTTGGTTTTATTTTTGGTAGTCGTTACCTTTTCAGAGACCTGATGGTATGCGCGATCGTTGCTGAGAATCAAAAGCTGTTTCCTGATCCTGCAACTGTGGCACATTCCAGCCATTTCTAGGCCACTGACACAGTGCCTTCCTTGGGCTTTATCAATCATTTACCATGCCGGGTAATGATTCCCTATGTAACCAAGGCACCATGCTGATACCAAGGGGCCTAGAATCACTACTTTTGTGGTATTTGTACCATTTTTAAAGGGTCCATATCGTGAAAAGCCTGGCATGTATTTCAAAAGTGAGAAAAAATTACATGATATGTACGTAGTATTTGAATGCTGTTAAAGTTTCTACATACAGTCCATTTATGAACACTAAGCTGCCTTAACAACCCATTTTGAGTTCGTTTACATTGCATTGTGTTTGTGTCACCCAATATCATGTTTACATGTATCTGCCTGGCAGGTTCATTATAAGCCGTGTTTCAGCCTGGTCTGCTGTTTGAACGAGACACGATACAGGGCAGAGGTCATTAACATATATCAGTCTGAAACAAAAAAACAGCCTGTTTATTTCTAAAGGGTAAATAGACGTCAGAAGATTCAACTTTTGTGATTTATTGTACAGGTTCTAGCTTTTAGACAACAGAAGTGGAGCCATACAGGTGGATTGCTTGGTCATTTCAGAATAGTCTGCCATTCTGAGTTAACATAATACATCAGCACTTTATAACCTAATCTCTATAAAATCTGTAGTCTACTGTTTACCACAAACTATCATTTCAGCGCTTTCCTTTGTATTCAGAAAACAGCATAGTAATAATATCAGGCCAGTCGTTGGCTTTACATAACCGTGGAACAACCGTCCATTGGCTTCTTTAAAAGGTGTGTTGGGGGTCAACTGAAAAACGTATTGGACATTGTTCATAATTAATTATCGTCTATGGTGAATAAAGGTATGAAACAGACAAGTACACAGCCAAGTAAAGATTAGGTTGCCTTTATTGGCAGGGAAAATGTGTCATTTATTTAGATTTGTCTTGCAAAAGCCATTGCCAGGAAGCTCATTTGCCTCATAACATGTCCTGACTCTGCGTAAATGACCCTCGTAAGGTGGTTCCGCCTCTGTAGAGCAGAAAACAATGCGGGCTCTGCTTTAATGACCTGACAAAGCAGCACTAGGAGGTATCTCGGGTGGGAAAGCTGCTGGGCGGGGCTTTCCATTGGCTCAGGTGCTTTGTGTGCGAGGTGTTTTTCACAGACTGATTGACCTTGTTGTTTGTAATGGATTTGAAAAAAGTAATTTTAGTTCAAGGAAATGTACACATCATAAGGAAATGTATACGTCTTCCCAAGGATATCTAATGTTCTTTGGTGGACCTGGTAGTTTGCAGTGTTTAGGCTTTACTACAGAGGTCACAGGTGTTTCTCTCAGAGCATAACGCTGTCTGAAGAAAATGGAGGTGAGGTTCAGAGACCTGGTGAGTAAACAGTGGAAACACTCTTTCTCTATTTCATCATTGTCATATAAAAATCTCATATCTTCTTTTTATCGCTGTTCTTTTTGACATCATTTGAAAACACCATCTGCCAGCTGTTATAATAAAAGACCAGTAGAAATGGTCTAAAAAGGAATAACTTGGAATAAATGTTTCTAGATATGTTAATGATCATTCAAGTTTACAATATATTGACCAGTAAACTGCAGTTCAGTCAAGCAGAACATCTGCTCCAGTTTCCACCTTAACAAACACCAGACAAGCATAAACCTTGGATGTATGAAACGATAACTTTACTAATTAATACATTGTAAACTTAATGTATCTGGAAGTATTTAATCCAAGTAATTCATTTTTGACCATTTGTAAAACACCATCTGCCAGCTGTTGTGATGATAAAAGACCAACAGAAATGGTCAAAAATAGAATATTTGTAACACATATTTCCAGGCGCATTAATGAGCATTCATGTTTACAGTGTACTGAGCAGTAAAGTGATCATTGTAAAGGTCTGAGGTTTATGTTTGTCCTGTTTTAATTGAGGTGGAATCTGGTGCAGATGTTAGGCTTGATTTGACTTCAGTTTACCCAGTTTTGCCTCGGGGTCGTGTGTAAACTCCTCAGTATAGCATTACTTACCAAAGGCAATGGTTTTTCAGTCTTGAAGGATGCAAACTAGTGTTAAACTATGTTTAATGGTGGCTTTAAATAACAAAGAATGAAGAGTTTTCTGGTTCTGTGCTGATGGACTTTTCTGGTTCTGTGCTGTTATTTTGTGTTGAGTATTACTAGGATTACCGCAGCCATCCATGGCCAAGAGACCACAACAGGCTTTGCTCTCTCTGGGTGGGTAGGATGGTCCTCCCTCTCCCCTGTCACTCAGCCTTAGCGTGCTGTAATGTAAAAGGATTGGAAGTTTATCTTCTCCAAGCATGTTTAACTCAATGATGGGGCGATAACGGCCATTTGAAAAGTTTCTATGGGGCTTCCTTGACTCGGATAAAGCACATGCTGGCCTTTACTCTCCTAACATTGGTGGTTTTGTGTGATATCGTTCCATCCACCAGGTGGAATTAGAGCTTGTGTGTTTTGTCCTGTCTGCACCTATGTAGTCTGGTTTTGTTCTTGTGTTCCGATGAAACATTTTACTGTGCACTGTGATTATGACTGAAAAACTAAAACATTTACGGCATTTAGCAGACGCTTTTTATCCAAAGCGACTTCCATTCCCTAACTACAGGGGACAGTCTCAGGAACCCAGTGGTGGTGCTGAAGGTAGGATTCGAACCCATGACCCACTAGGCCACCGCCACCCCTATTTGACTTTACTTCAATTTAATTTACTTTATATAGTACTTTTTATAACCAGTGGTGTCACAAAGCAGCTCTACAGCATCCAAGTCCGAGCCCCTAGTGAGCTAGCCAAGGGTGACTGAGGGGAGGAAAAACTCCCTAAAGCTGGAGGAAGAAACCTCAGGAGGGACCAAGACAAGACAAGACTTGACTTGGAAAGAAAAATGTAACCAGCTAATGTAATGACAGTTGTTTTTTTTTTTGTTTTTTTTACTGACTGATACCTATGAATGGTCAGATATGACAGTTCTCAATTGTAGCAATTCATCAGGCTCAATTAAGCAGCAGAATCTGTTGGAAATATTGAAGGCTGAGGTTCCCAGTTAGTTTCTGATCTATTCTGTTCTGTTCTTGTTTCCTCCATCTGATTTTATTTGCCTTTAAAAAAAAAAATTGCAGGATTATACTAAAACATTTTCTTATCCATGTGTAGTAGCAGCATTTAAAAATGGCCCAATCTGCCTAAATCGTCATATAAGTGTTATCGATTCAAATGTGCATCACTAGTTTTAATATATTTTACATGTTTGTGTGTTTCTAATCATAATGATGTGTTAAGATTTCCCGAATGTACAATTCTGACCTGTCTGGCTTTGACAGAAATGAACAAAAGGTGTCTGTCATCTTACCAGTCTATATAAAGAGTCTCATGTAAGCTCGAAAGCATTGAAAGTATGTGGTTTTGCTCACGTCAGAGGTTTTATTTTGTGACCGTATAAAACCAAGGCCTTAATATCAGGGCAAAACCAGCGGGGTATGAAGACACTACACAACGTACACAGGAGCAGAGCACATTCCAGACCTGAGAGACTCTCTTTGAACATGTTTATCAGTCTGTTTTGTGGAAGCCATCTCTCAGATCTATGATAACCCCACTGTTGGCCTCTTCACAGAGTTGGGAGCCCGATCTTAGACATGTTTGAAAAATCGCCCCAGTCAAAACTGAGATTTTGGTGAGGAATTCCAAGTTAATGTGAATAAGCTGAGGGAGTTTTATCTAGTCGTGTTTGGAAATGAAATGCTCTGTACAGTGAGATGTTGTTCTGAAGAGAGTTCTAAGCTCTCACGCTGCCTGTGGGAGTATTAGACAGGTAGCACCAGGCACAGCATGTTTTTAAAGGGCTTAGAAGTGAACAACACAGGCATTTGCTTGCCTGATATGTACTTTGTTTTATGGCTGCAGTGGTGTTTACATCAGTCATCTTCCTGATCATCCACTTTCACTACAGGTCTCATGAGATCAGGATTCATATATTTGATAAATAATGTATTAAAGATGTTTTCGTTGTACAAAGCCGATTATATTCTGCGCAGATTCGGAAGTAGAAAACTTTGTTGATCCTGGAGGAAACTGCTGATGCTACGACTGCACAGACACAGAGGAACTGGAAGACAAGAACAGTATGATCCATAAAGTCTAAAACTCTCATGAAAGTACTAAATACACTATGCTATATACATAACGTGCTGTGGTCAGTAAGAGGAGTGGATATTAATACTACAATAAATAAAATCACAGCTGAAGTTCACTAGTAACATAAATACTAGTTGGAGTTTTTGTCTATTCCAAGTCTGTTATTGTACGTAATAGAGACGCAAGTAGTGATCTTCTGCATGATAAAACTGTTGCACATGATAATAAAGATGCTATACAGACTGTTCTAGCTCTGATCAATAAAAGTGATGTCTGCTGTGCTGCCCTCCAAAAAATTCCCAGAAGTTTCAACGTTAAAAAAAAACAACAAAATGTGTTTTGAGCATCGTATGATGTCAGCTGTAACTCCTTACTGGCTGATTGTTGTCATGCATGGGTGTGAACCTCTGACCTCATTCAGTTTGTATTTCCTTAAGAAATTATTGTGCGCATCATAAAATCTCCCGTTTCTTCATAATTCATTTCAGTCATACATGACTGTTTACACTAATATATTATTGATTATAGTATATTATAATCTTTTCAGAATCAGTGCTTCAGGATGAGGTCATGATGTCTGCACTCTATACATTTTTTTCTGGGCTGTCACTATTTCTTGATTAAAAAGTATGTTCTTGATTAATTAGTGTAGTTATTAGTTTGCCATCTGAGTAATTAATAGGGTGTCATTATGAAGATCATTATGAAGCAGCTTTTGGTAGTCTGAACTTGGGGGTGGTGGTGGCCTAGTGGCAGGATACTTGCCTCTGGATCAAGAGGTCATGGGTTCGAATCCTACCTCCAGCACCACCACTGGGTTCCTGAGCAAGACCCTTAACCCCAAGTTGCTCCAGGGAGACTGTCTCCTGTAGTTAGAGAATGGAAGTCGCTTTGGATAAAAGCGTCTGATAAATGCCGTAAATGTAAACTTTCTCCACAAGGGGGAGCTATTAGCACTCAAATCGCTTTTGTGTGTGTCATTGGAAGGAAGGAAACCCACACCAGTATAATGTCAGTAATATAGATATACTTGTAGGTACAGGTTTTTTTTGGGTATATATGAAGTAAAAATAAATGTTTGCTGTTATTGTGTGAGTACTCGATTCATCCTGAAAATAAAGGCTAGATTGATTACTAATGTAATCAGTACTGACGGCCCCTTACACCCTTAGACAGTCTTTGCTTGATTATAATTGTTCATGGTGTTGATTATACCATGAGTTTGAAACATGTACTGATACTGGAACAGACTCTCCTCGCAAGAGAAATCGCAGAGTATGCATCAGGAACAGCTAGGAAAATATATGCATGCATTTACCAAGCAGTGCAGCTCTAATCCCAACATGCTGGATTGTCTGCTATTATGGAATGGCGCTATGTCTGCAGATGTGTTTGTAAATCGTCTGTAATCGTGTGGCTTCCTGGTGGGATAGATGGAGAACTGAGGCTGAATTCACAAGAGTCTTCATCACAGTGTTTAAATCATTGGATTATGTTTGTGTAAGAATCCACAAAACTTATTTCGTTTCTGCACAAAGCACAGAATCGTGGACTGCGGACGTCCACGATTCCGATTTAAAATGAATTCTGATTTAAAATGAATACCATTGAATCTGATTTTAAATGAATACCATCAAAATGAGTATCTTACCAACTCAATATCCCGCATCCGGTGTTTTATACGTGTTTTTATGTCCACATAATGTCCACGTGTAAGTTTTACGAGTGAACTCATTGACTCTCAGCTGTTTTCCAATAGGATCATGTAATAATGAAAAAAATATGACATCATGTGTCCTAAACTGACCTTTCTTTCTCAGGATAATCAACATAATTATAGCTTTTCAGGAATGTCCCTGGCCTGAAGGAACAGTTATTACGCTGCTCTTTATAAGACTTTGTGACCATAAAAACCCACACAGCCAACGTCACTATTCCTTCACTGGTAAACAAAACGGCAGCTCTAACAAATATTATATATTACAATATGTGTTGGTGTAGCCTCTGCTTCTTGGTTCGGTGGTTCGTGGTAGTTTGATATTATCCTCAGGGTCGCACAATATATCGTCTGCTAGTTGTTATCGTAATATACTGATATCGCAGCATTCAGTACACAAATGAGCCTCAAACCAATCACAATGTTTCTGACAGGGTGACCAATCACAGCTCCAGGTGAGTCACTGAGTGATTCACTGGGTGAATTGAGGTCTACACGTAATCCAACAACAATTATTTTCATCTTTAACCATTAAAGGTGTGACAAATCACTGCATGAATGGGCAGGGCTAAACTGCTGTAGCTCGAATTTGTGAGATCACAAAAACTATGATTTTATTTCCCATATATGCACTGGATGGGGGAGTAAACGTATCAATATTAAAAGACTTTAAAGCTTTTTATTTCTAGAAAAGTGATAATATGGACCCTTTAATATCTTGAGCCTGTAACCAATCACAGTGTTTCTGACAGGGTGACCAATCACAATCTGCCAATATCAGTTGATTTTAGCTCCAAGCATGAAATCAGCAATCAGCCAGTTTTTTTTATTTTAGTCAGTCTGTGTTGCAGCTTCACAATATAACCAATATTAATAGGAAAGTGCACTCACGTTGTATTTGAATGCAGCTGCTAAGCCTGAACCAGGATGCTGTGTCATTACTAAATATCTTGTTATCTTTATTTGAATCATGTTCTTTAAATACATTTTCCATTTAAAATTTTAAGTGCAATCTTGGCCCCCAAAAGAGCTAGTAATGTTATTTATACCTTGACATTGGCTGTTAGAAAACACAAGAAATGTGTTTCATGTGTTATTTAGTCCTCACATTGTGTGCTTTGGGTAAAAAATGAATTCGGCCAAAATGCTCAGTGTCCAGTTTGGCTGGAAATAAATCGGAATCGACCATGACAAATGTGTAATTGTTTCTGCTTTGTGCCTGGCTTAGGAGACATGAGTCTGATTTTAAGGCTTGGTCAGTTATAAAGTAAAAAACCTACTAGAATTAGAAAATAAATATCTGTGACATGATGCTGCCTCTACCTCCACATATTTTTTCTTTTTTCTGTATGCTTTGTTACCTTACTTCAGACTTTCCAAATTATTTGATCCTTTTACAGGTCGACTCATGGGGACGTTTCATTACATATTGTACTTGTATAACTATGCATGAGACAAAAACAGAATCTTGAATATTGAATCTGGAACATAATGTAAAGATAAAAGTCTGCCAATTTATCAATACATCTACCAGTTGAAGGTTTTATCTATACGTCAGAGTCAGTTGATTAATTTTATTGTAGAAAGTCATTGCTCTAGAGGCCGCTGTGTTGTAACTCAGGTGACTAATAACTGTCCCAGTTTCACTGCTCTGAGATCAGCTTGGTCAAAGTGTAGGTTTCGAAAGGAGCCGGTATGATGGCAATGTAAACCATGGGGAGAATGTCCAGGGAGTGTATTGTGGTGTGTGTGTGTGTGTGTGTGTGTGTGTGTGTGTGTGTGTGTGTGTGTGTGTGTGTG
>JBBJLS010000039.1:9959357-9970971 GCA_037577275.1 Bryconaethiops microstoma | reverse complement strand
GTGTGTGTGTGTGTGTGTGTGTGTGTGTGTGTGTGTGTGTGTGTGTGTGTGTGTGTGTGTGTGTGTGTGTGGCGCTGCTGGTGGTGGTGTGTGTCTTTGGTCGGAGGAGGTGTCGGGTTGCAGTGGATCTGTGTTCAGGCTCCGCCCCCTTTTACCTACCTGACAGGAATGCTGTGAGCAGGTGGGAGCACGCTCAGGTTAACTCGCTCTTCCTCTGAGAAAGGAGTGGAGCCTGGACAAAAAAAACGACAAGGCCTTCAACCAACGGCTCTTTCTTTAGTATTAACACTCATGGGGCGCTTTCAGGCCTCTTCTGTTGTGTGTTGATTTCTCACCTGGTTCTAAAAGATTAAGTTTTTTTTTTTTTTTTTTAAACCTCTTGCCTCTCCAGAAAGCAGACATGGAGGAAATGACGATATGGGAGCAGCACACCGTGACGCTGAACAAAGTAAGTTTACTGTCCAGACTGTTTCAGTTGGTTTTGTGTTTCGGTTGCTGAGTGTGCCCTAACAGGGTGGAAGGTTAGGTTCTCTGGTCGCTGTTGTGATAGCACTTGTGTATTTGTTTAAGCTCAGGTTCGACTCGACTCAGAAACGAGTCGCCGCGGCGTATTTTTCACCTGTCACAGGACACACCCTGCGTTTAGGAACCTAAACGTCTGGGATCGTGTTTCTGATAGAATGTGCAGATTTTGTCCTCTCTCTCTCTTTCACTCTCTCTCACTCACTCTCTCTCACTCTCTCTCTCTTTCACTCGCTCTTTCACTCGCTCTCACTCTTACTCTTTCTAGATTTTTCTCATTTTTCTTTCTTTCTCTCTTTCTCTTTTTGCTTTTACTCCCATTCTTCCTTTCTCTCTCTCTCTCTATCTTTCTTTGTTTCTGGTTTCTCTTTTTTCCTTTTTCTCTCTGTCTTCACCTCTCTTTTACAAATTTCTTTTTCGATCTTTTTTTCTTTCTTGTTCCTGATCTCTCTATCTTTCTTTTTATATATACACACACACACTTATATATATATATATATAAAAATGTGTTTTATACACAGACACAAACATATCCCCTCTTTCTGCTCCTCTTTCTTTCTCCATTCTTTTCACACTCTTTCTTTTTTCTTTCTATTAGGATCCTAAGTATGGCTTCGGCTTTGCTATCTCAGGTGGGAGGGACAAGCCAAACCCGAGTAATGGAGACACGGCGGTGATCGTGTCCGATGTGGTGCCCGGCGGTCCGGCGATGGGCCGGCTGCAGTGAGTTCCAGCTTAGCATCACTCCCCTCCCCCTCAGATCTCTCTCGGATCCTGTCCAACCTGTTGCCTTTGTGTACATAAAACCTATGAACCCACACACCTTCGCTGACAGTTTTTGACAGACCATTTCCTCCTCTTTCCATGTCTGCAGGACACGGGACCAAATAGTGATGGTGAATGGCGTGTCAATGGAGCAGTCCACCTCGCTCTACACCATTCAGCAACTCAAGAGCTGCGGCAAAACCGCCAACATTGTAAGCACAGCTTCCTGTGAGAGCAGCTACCGGGCAGCTGTGGGTTTATCGTAGGGGTGAATGATATGACAGACATATTGAACATAATTTTGCCAAATTTGATAACATCTTCATGTGTATTTTATCCACGGGGGAATCATCAGGGCCTTCGAGGTGTGATCTATAATTTTCAGTTCATTTTTAATAATTGGAATCTTTATATTTCTTGTATTGACACTCCGCAGGTGTTGCAATGCTTTTTATCTCCATATCCATAATATACCACAAGTTCCTTGTAATTGTACACATTTTGTAAAGGTACAAGATTGTTTTTGCCTAAGGTAACTTCTAATTTGGCTCCCATTGTGTTCTGCAGACTATAAAGAGACCACGCACGATTCAGATTCCCGCCAGCACCAGGCCCACACGTTCTTCCTCACAGTCCAACCTGCTGGACAATGACCGTTATGAACGAAGACCTCGGCGAGGGTCAGACTCAGGGTACAATCGGCGCACCCACAGTGCCTCTCCAGAACGAAATGGCCATGACCTGCCACTGATGTCCGGCTTTAAGAGACTGCCCAATCAGGACGCTCCAGATAAACCCATCAGAACCACTCTGATCAAGAAAAAACCCACAGATGGTGAGGGGCTGAAGAAGAAATGTTCTGAATGCATGCCTGCATAGTTTACATTCATTTACATTCTTTCTAGTCCTGCACTGAATTCATTTGATTCAAAGCATTTTTATGTGGACACGTTTCAATCAAGTATATTAAGGGTCGGTTTCCCGGACAGGGATTAAGCCTAGTCCAGGTTTATATAGTGCTGTGAATAGAGATTTTCCACTGAAAAGGAAATGGCAGTCCAAGACTAGGCTTAATCCCTGTCTGGGAAACCGACCCTTAGTGTTTTATGTTGTTTTTTTTGTTTTTCTTGCTGCATAATCAATCCCACTTAATGCAGTCAATCAGTCTTTTAATATAAATATGTGTAGGGTGTGTAACTGTTTTACATTAGGGCCAGCCCTGCTAATTCTAATGGTGTTAAATTTTTTCACCAGTCACAAAATTAGCAAAAACTACAATGTATTTCACCAGCGAAACCACTTAAAGAGAACAGTGCTTCTAAATGGTAAAATAAATAAATTTTAGTTTAGGCTTCCTCATCAAAGCGCATCAGAAGGGCTTCATTACAGGCTGCTTATTTGAAAAAGGCACGATACCGAGCAGCCTATCAGGACAGAGGTCTTTTTATCTATGTCAGTCATAATGGCACAGTAAGAAAAACGGGTATAAATACAAGAGATAAAGCGTACTTGAAAATGTAAAAGTATGTTAAAATGTAGAATACGGGTCCTCTAATTCAACATTATAATACGGAATACGGATCCTCTAATTGTACTCTATTATAATAATAAGTATGAAAGCAAGTTTAATGTATGTATGTAACTGGTAAGGGTGACGATTAGATATTAAATAATTTTTTTAAAGGATGATTTTAAGAACAGGTACCGATTTGGGGGGAAAAAAAATCTATGAATATTTAAAGCTTAAATACTTTCAGAGCTTCATCCCAGTCTTATTTTATAAGTATGATGTTTAAATTGCTCCGTCTTTAGAGTATGGAATGAAGTTGGGGAGTCAGATTTTTATCAAACACATGACTGCCACTGGTCTGGCTGCTAAAGAAGGCACGCTGCAGGAGGGTGACCTCGTCCTGAAGGTGAGAAGGATCAACATCTCAAAGATAGGCTTCTCCTGAATACACACCCAGCCTTGATGTTGATCCGAAACTGACAGCCTCGCGACTGATCTTCCTCAGATTAACGGAATGACTACAGAGAATCTCTCCCTGCTGGAGACCAAACACCTGGTGGAGAAGTCCAGAGGTAAACTGACCATGCTGGTTTTGAGGGACAGCAGGAAGTTCCTGGTCAGTATCCCCGAGGTGGTGGACAGCCCTGAGAACAGCGCTGACGAGAGACGCAGGGACAGCAGCTCTGAATTAGAGGGTGAGAGATCAACAGCTACAGGGACCTGCTGTGGAATATACACTGCCAGTCAAATGTTTCTGAACACACTCAGATTTTTTTACATTTGCATGTTACTCACTTTACATTTACAAAAAATTAACTCTTGTGTTCTTTCCTAACAAATCCATTTACAGTATGTTCCCCATTTGAGCACCTTTCAGTAGCCAGAAAATGTCGGGGTTTTTTTATTCGTCATTATTGACCTACAGAAAGTCACCTAATATAGTCTTAATGTGGATCGAGGGACAATTGTTAGATATTTAACGAGCTATCAATGGGGTGAAACAGTTAATGAGAGCATTAAAAGTTAAAGGACAGTCTACAATTTGAATCTGCATCACCACACAACCAGTTAATAGGATGTTAGACATGCACTGTTACAGATTCTTTCATCTTATAAAGGAGACTGGTTTTATTTGATATGTTCACTCAACAACTTTCCAACTTTCCTGTTCTTTACAAGAATAAAAATCTGCCTTTTATGAAATAAATGGATGAGTGGTAAAACCTGTAGTGTGAAAAAACGTAGGTAGTGTCCCTACAGTTTTAGAGTCGGTTATGATTCATTTTAAGAATATTCAGTGCTGTATGTATTCATTTTTGCCCATTGTAAAAATCTCTGGCTATTTTCAGATATTAAATCAAAAAAGCTTAATTGAATCCCAGTGAAAATGTACACAGTCTTTTCCTGAGGTCAGAAATTAGGACCAATGAGGTAAACTGTTGACTTCATGTTCATTTTCCATCTCCCATCAGAAATTTCCGATCTTGATTCAGACGAAAGAGCAACCAGAGCATCTCGTCCAGCGACGCGAGAGCGGCGCACACGCAGGTAAACAAAGCACACATCAGTTTGGTTTTTCCTGTTAACTCTGGAAAGGATTTCTCATCGAACAGAAGCGTTTTCTGTGTTTCAGAAACAGATCCGATGCTCCCGTCACCAAAGCCCGTGAGTCGCCTCCTCTGCGCTCCACTCTGACACGGCCAGTCGCCCAGTCGAAACCCACACGCAGAGGTCAGTCACCACACCGCCAGTCAACAGTATATATTATATAGACCAGGCCAAAACCTTGTATCGCCAGTTTATTTGGATCATTTGAAGCTACCCTTTATATTGTGACAAGCCCGAATGTGACAAATGGACCAATGGTCTGAAGTTACTAAAAAGTCTCGTAACATTAACTTCCATTAAAAGTCTTTTTTTTTTTTTTTTTTTTTTTTCCTGAAAGGAACAATACTAATGATAATGACAAGTAAATAAACAGCACATTAAAGTCCCACCAGAGGAGAAGAAAGATAGAACTTGTGTATAATGAGAAATGTTGATCTAAATGCTTGCTTTGATTCTCATGCAGTTTCATCTGAGTCAGAATCTGACCACAGCTCTCCTCCACCTGCTAAACACGACACCCTTGATAACAGAGACCGGTACAGGTAAAGCTGTGGTGTCTCAAAACTGCAAAACACCTTTCCATGTTTGCTTATAAGTTATTAACTTGTTTACGTTTATATACGGTAATATACAAAGGTTTGCGAACCCTGGTCAAATCAGATGAAAATACATACACATCCAGTATAGTGAACTTAAATATGTCATATTTTCTGCAAATTTTTGTGCGCAATTTAATTTTGTTTATTTACCAAGATTAATGTATTAAAACATGAAACACTTGCTGATACTTGTGCACAAATTTTTTTTCCCAGTGTGTTAAATTAAGCAAATATATACCTGTGCATTAAAATGTGCAGAGGTATATTCTCTGTAGCTAAAGTACTTAGATTATGATCATAATACTGATCATATGTATGTAATGCGGAAGTGTATTTGCTTGTTGAGCTGTGTGCTGTGGGTAAATGAGAGGTTGTCTGTACAGAGTGCTCCCAGGAGTCTCCGTGCTGCCGAATCCTCGGGCTTCCCCTGTCCCTCAGAACTGGAACGCTCCGGCCTCACGGCCACGCAGAGGTCAGCACCAAGCCGCTATTTATGCATTTATTTACACTGTTGTGTGTATCCGTACTTTTGAACTGAGTTTAGAAAAGGGTGGGTTTTTTTTGTTTTGTTTTTTCCCGTTTCAGCGGTTTCAGAGTCTGATTCAGACAGAAGCGCCTCACCACCCCCCAGACGAGAGAGTCCCAAACCTGATCCCTACTCCAGATACAAGTATGATCCCTGCACACTGCAGATACAGTAAACCAACAGTGTAAAAATGCATCATCCTGTAGCTGCCTATTCAACTTCATCAATATTCTGATTAGATTATAATAAAATTCAGGAAAAGATGCACCCTTTTCCTGAATTTTATTATAATAATCTAATGTAATTTTGTATTATAAATTAATGTATTATAATAAAGATCTAATTTTGCCTAAAAAAAAAGCTCCATGTAATGATTTTATTGTGAGTGTATTTAAAAAAAAAAAAAAATTTCAAATTCTGTTCAGTTGAATTGAACTGCAGTGCAGTTAAATGCAATAGGCTTTACTCGCATGATGCACAGATATACGGTATTTCTCTCTTCTCTTAGGGTGCTCCCTGACCTTCCTCCACCTGGTTTGAAGTCGTCTTCCCTGAGCCGCTCCCAGGAACTCCTCAACCGCAGCACATCCCCATACAGACCCCCACCCCGAGGTGAGGTCCAGACCCTTTAGCTATTAAGTTATTGTCTTGGCATCGTCTCTGTCTCAGGTATGCAAAACTGGATTTATAGAGCGGGCTGTTTTTCCACAGACGAATCTGAGTCGGATTCAGACAGGAGCTCCGGACCCCCGCACAGACAGGGCACCCCCGCCAGCCAGGACTCACGCAACAGATACAGGTACAGATGAGTCCTCGCTGCCTCTCCTAAACCCAACCAGCAGGAATCGTCCAAACAGGATCACTTACCCACTGAGGCATTCAAGAGCTTTTTTTTTTATTGTTTATCTTTTGACTTTTGGTTTGGTTAAGTTTGTTTTGTGTTTGTTTTTTTTTGTGGTTTTTAGGGTCTCTTTGTGCTTTTTATTGTACGAAAGGTTATATTTTGTTTTTGTTCCTCATTAAATTGTTACCCTTTATGTTTTGGTTCATTCATTTTTTTCATGACGCTTTATGCCACAATGTGAAATTTGTGATATTTTTATTTTTTTCCCCAAATAAAAGCACCAAATCACAATCGAGTACGCTCCTGGAGTATTTGCTTTGAATGATCTGATGAGCAGAACTAAAGCGTATCAAGGACATAGTGAGCATGAAGACTTCATACATATGGTTCATATCGACTATACAATTCAGCAGACATTAAACTGGACTTTTTGAATGTTTGATTGGATATTTGGTCTGCGTGTATGGCAGTTCACTGCATTATCAACCCTCTTTCGTTTCATTTATGAAAAAATGACAATTGATGAGTATTCCATCCAACAAACCACCATACCTCAAGTTATTTATGGTCCAACTAGTCTGTGATTGTTGGCAACCATAAAAACTAGACTTAGATGTAACTTGTGGTCAGAGAAGATGAATATTCAGAAAATGAATATTTTAGTTGAATATCATCTGGTAAAGAGTATAACCTTCGTTGAGTCCCGATAAAGTAGTAACAGAAAGAAATATTCATTAGCAGGTAAGTAGCTAATGAAGGTCAACTACAGCACAATAGGCTTGCAAAGCGCCCTTCATTCTCTCTGTGCTTGGGTTAAAGATACAGATGACTTCTTTATGATTGTCCTTATGTGCAGCTGTGCTATCAGAACTTAGGCAGTGATGCTGTATGGATCGTTCAAATACACAAACACTACATATTGCTACATTCAGTTTTTGTTTTCCTTTCTTTTTCATTTTTTTAAAGCATTTTCCTCTTCTTCCACAGGATGCATGCTACCCTCCACTCCTCTTACTCTTTTCCCTTTCCTCTTCTCCACCAGAGCCACTCCTGAGGTAGTTGCAGCACCAGTGGTTGAGCCTCCAAAATGGTCCAAACCCTCCACACCCATCAAGAGAGGTAAGCCTGATGCAATTGAACTGGGTGAATTGTTTTAGCTGGATTTCAACATGAATGAGCAGCTGATGATCTGTGTTTCCACAGGTCTCTCAAAGTCCGAGTCAGACAGAAGCTACCCTTCTGTTCCCAGACCAGACCGATCGGCTGAATATGAGTAAGGCCTACGCTTGTACATTAACAACTGCTTGCATACATTTTCCCAGCCCTATAGTTTTTCTAACTTTTTCGATGTTATTATTTGTCTATAAACATTTGTCCAAAAGTGTGTAGGCGCCTGCTCATTTCAGCGCCTTTTCCGAATTTAAAAGTGTTGTCCCCTGTAAAAGCCTCTACTCTTCTGTGAGGGGTTTAAACAAAATTAACTAGAACGTTGCTGTAAGGTTTTTATCGTGTTTGGCCACGAGACCATTAGTGAGGTTAGTACCGATGCTGCATTATTAGTTTTGCATCACAAATGCCATGCAAACACATCCCAAAGATACTGAATGGCACTACAGAGTCTCACTTTCTACAGAGAGCCCACATGCTGGAAGGCTTTATAATCCTCTAGCTAATGTTTGGCATTGGGCACGGTGACCTTAGGCTCATGTGCAGCCAATTTGACGGCCTTTGTTTTTCTATGGAAGTTATGCAAGCTGCATATGCACAATTGAGCAACTGTGTCTGCAATGGTGCCACCTTAAAGTAGTAAAAGAAATGAAAGCGGTGTCTGAAACACTTTTGGATCTATAGTGTGTTTATCTGCATTACTGCACATGATCAAGAGGAAATTAAATTATTTCTAGTTTCATGTTAATAAATGTATTTTTAATGACAAATGTACTAAATACTTTACTATGCTAAAAGGTATTGTATAATACCTTAATATAACTAAATATAACTTCTTACCGATGCTGTATTGCTATTATTGCAATATAATATGTATATTATATTATCCAGTCCTATATTACTAAATACTACTTAAAACTACAACTGTAATATCAATGTAATTACAATGGGGGGAAAAAAAATCACTATCAATGAAAAAATGAAGTGCTAAAACGTTTGTGTGTACTTCAGGACTGTTGCTGAGACACAAGTGATGTCAGTCAAAAGCAGACGAGAGTTTCAACACAGAGCGCCCTCTCCTTTCCGACCCCCATCTGGAGGTCTAAGCACTTTTATTAATATTACAAATATTACATCATTATACCTTTATAATTATGCTGATATGTGTACCTTTAAACCACTATTTGTGTTACTAGTAAATTACTTTGCAGAGTATGTTATTTATCTGTAGTATTTATACCCCAGCATTTGTGGATATAAGCATAGTGTATTTCGTACAGAGCATTTTAAGAGTATTTCTGCAGAGCCTTTATTTGGCTTTTGTTTGACTGTCTGTCCAGTCGTAACATTAGCATTACCTCCAGGATCAATAAAGTATTCTGATTCTGATTTCAGTCTATGGTTGTATTTAATGCTCTCTATTCGTCCTGCAGACTCCTCAGTGTCTGAGAGAGCTCCCTCTCTCCCCGGGAGGTCCGGCAGCACAGATCACGATAGTGATCACAGGTACTTTCCACACACAGCCCACACACACTATAAATACCCTGCTCACATCTAACCCCTCCTTAGAAATGCCTTCACAGATGGTAGTAGACTTAAACCTTTTGTACATTTACTTAATTTAAGTTGATTTTGTTGTTCTAATTCAAATACAAATACAGTTGAGTCAGTACTCAAACTCGTACTATGATCACTCAAAATAAAACGCTATTGCTGTTAATATCAACATAGTTTCAGTTTGTAAATTAAACAACCTCCATGGAGGATGAAGAGTCCGTTTCTCTGTCTCTGTGTTGTTTTTGTCCATTTAAGACACAAACAGAAGTTACCCGTAGGGCATTTTTACTCATTATAGCTTTGTAATGCTTACACTGAGAGCTTAAGTGTAATTAAATGTCGTCTTTTTTTTTTCTTTTTTTTTTCCCTCCAGCTTTCCACAAGCAAATGCCACTCTTCGTTCTGATGTATCCAAATCCAACCATGCCAGGATGAATGGTGAGCAGTATCATTTAAGCCCACACATGAAATATAACATTGGGTTGCATATGAGTGTTATTATACAGGCCGAGGAATGTGCACATATATAGATTTATAAGTAACTCATTAAGAATTACAAGGGCACAACCATGTCTTGATTTTGATGCTGCCAGGTTATTTATTTACCTTTCAAACAAGTTAGGTGCAAGAAAGGAAATGTACAGCATGTTCCCATTCAGTAGGTTATGCAATAATATCATGTTGTTGTTTATATTCTAGGCAAACCTGTAGAAGAACCCCTATATTCACTCCCACCAGATGCAGTGCCTACACCTCACACAGGGTAAGATGCATCAGATATTTTAACAGTTCTGTTTCTAAAATCATTCGTCATGATCATTCAAAGATGCTGTAAAATGATAAAGTGGATAGTTGTCCTACAATCAGATTGGCTGAACCTGGGTTTGCTGTTGGAACGTGCTTGATATATGGACAGTTTTTTTTTTTTTTTTGTTTGTTTTTTTAAGTAAAAAACTTTTTGTTCATATAATTATTATGGAATAATACAATCAACCATTGTGCTGCTTGGCAACCATAGTCTGGATTCAGACTGAATTTGAAGATTTATCTTTGAGTGTTGATTCAGTTGCCTCCCCTCCCCTCCAGGTACAGCTCAGACCAGAACACGGTGGGCTTTGTTAAAGAGGGGAGTGTGGGCTTGCGGCTGATCGGCGGAAACGATGTGGGGATTTTTGTGGGCGGAGTCCAGCCCAACAGCCCCGCCCACAAGCAAGGCATGAAAGAGGGGGATCAAATTCTACAGGTCAGACTTCTGAGAGTTTTTTAGGGGTTGGTGTTTTGGGAAATTCAACATCCTGATTACCATCCAGTCTGCTAATATGCTGTGTTTTACTGTCACACAGGTGAATGGGGTAGACTTTAGTCACTTCACCAGAGAGGAGGCTGCAATGTTCCTCATGAATATTCGCAGTGGGGAACACATAGACATCGTCACTCAGAATAAAATGGACAGTAAGTACATCATGTACAGCTACTCATGGAGGAAGAGTTTGAATTAGACCAAATCGGTTTTGAATTCGACACATATTTGGAACGTGACATCCAAACCTATTGGGTCCCGCTGGGTTTGGAGAAACATTAGAAATGTTACTTGTTTGTGTGTATCATCACTATTGTTGAAAATATGGGATGAAAATTTCATGATTAATAAATCAATAAAAATGATCAGGTCTGAAAGGACCTGGACTAAAATCTGTTTACATTAACTTGTTTTCTGCTTCCGATTCTGATCCTAACCCACATTGTATTATCAAGTTTTGCATCTAAAACTGACCCAAACCAGGTCATCATTCATTGGCAGAAAAGCAACAGTTACTGTGCAGTGCTGATAATCATGGATACATAAAACATACGGTAACACGCTATAAGAAAATAATCAGGTGTTCAAAGTTAACATTACTCTTTAATGAATTTATTCATCAAATAAACAACATCCCAAATTTTGTCTGTAATTTTTCCAATACCGTTCCATATGCAACCTGTGCTCTCAGTCTGTCCAATGCTGAAGACCTATAGCAAATTTTTTGCCATGACCTGAGTAATCCTAAAGCTCTATTACTTTACACAGAATGTGCTAAATGTGACCAGGAAAATAATTTAACCACACAAATGAAATAATGAAATATAAAAATAGTCTTGGCTGCATTAAACTGTTTTCTCCCGAATCGATTTTCTGTTTATTTCCTGTTTTTCTGACAAGCATGGGCCTTGTGGACCTAGTGTAACTCCTGCACTCAGATTAATCACTGTTTGACTGGAAGAAAACGGAGAGAAAGAATAAGGAGGAAACTGAAAGTTGGGGAAATGCAGTGTAAAATAGGAGGCAGGCTGTGAAATCCCAGAGCTCAGTTGTGAACCCAACCCAAGTCCAACGCATATTTGGAACATGACGTCCAAATCCCACTGGGTTTGAAGAAACATTAGAAATATTACTTGTGTGTGTGTGTGTGTGTGTGTGTGTGTGTGTGTGTGTGTGTGTGTCTCCCCCCCCTTTTTTTTTCTGCCCCCCCTTTACA
>JBBJLS010000039.1:9902921-9913956 GCA_037577275.1 Bryconaethiops microstoma | reverse complement strand
GAAACAGGAGCAGATGATTCCAGATGATCAGGCGGTGATCAGTATACTGGTGGTGCTGAATGTTGAGTGGTTGGAACATTTAATCTGCTCATTAGGCCAAAGCTAAGACAAGCATAAAATAGTGATTTTGCATCAACAATGTGATTCAAAGCAAAATATAAAGAAATGAGGTGACTCAAGACTTTTGCACAGTACTCTAGCTCTTTTCACAACAGGCATGTAACAGTTTTACAGAAACCCAAGTCCAACCTCCCACCAATCAAACTAGCAGTAACAAAAACTCCCCCAGAGCAGGAGGAGGAAAGCCTGAGAGGAATGAGGAGACTCATCCTCCTTCAAACACTGGATAGTGAAACAACACTAGAAGCAATTAGTTTTATAGGCCATTTTAAGGAGTGACTGAGAGACCCCCTGTAATAAATAATGAATGATGAGAGATGAAGATTGTCTGTCCTTAGACAGAGGAAGTCAGCAATTAATGTTAGAGCTTAACGTCAGCAAGGCAGATTTCATCTAACAAACAGTGAGGACGAGAGTTGAGTCCAAAAGAGCAAAAGAGGAATGAATGATGGTTGTAGTTCAAGCAGGTTAGGGACTCAGTATAGTGTCCAATGGGAAATAAATGTTCTATTTAGAGGCAGGAGACAGTTAAGATGATGATCAGAATCAGAAAACTTTATTGATCGGTAAGGAAATTGCTTATGCAACAACTGCACAGACACACAGAGACATGAGCAAGATAAAATATAGTATAAAGTAAAAATAAAACTCTCCAGACAGTACTCTAGAAATACTCTGTCCTAAAAACACTATGCTATATACACAAAATGCTGTGGTCAGTAAGACAGGTGGATATAAATGCTATAGATTAATACAATTATTGCTGAAATAATTTACTAGTGGTTTGGAGTTTTTCTCTGTGCTGAGTCCATTAATGCAATGTCTTATTCTTATTATTGTGTAACAGTTGTACCATGTAAAATATCATTACTTATGTCAGTATTACTTATATACTACTGATCTCTATTACATGCAGTAACATACTCCTAACCACTATTTGTGTTATTAGTAATTAAGTAAGTAGTATGTATACCCATTGTCATGTATATAGAATAGTGTATTTCATATTGAGTTTTTTTCTGAGTTTTTCTATTGGTTTTATTTAGACATTATATTTTGTTTTGTTATTGTCTCTGTGTCTCTATGTGTGCAACCGTATCTTAAGCAATTTCCTCTAGGATTAGTAAGCTTTCTGATTCTGAAGTGATATTGCACATGATTATGTAATTAGTGATATATACAAAGTGAATGGTATGTATACAATAAATAGTGAGATATATATATATATATACACACACATACATACAGAATAGCTGAACTACACAATGGTATCTCCATGCCATCTTGCTCTTCTCTTCAGGAGGGGGAGTGCATCAGTGGGCAGCTGAGGTTATCTGTTTCTAGCCATAACGGGATGGGTAGAGACACATGTGGTGACAGCACTGTGGTAGAACTGACCCGCAGGACAAGCAGCGCAAACACGTAGTGGAACATGTGCCAGCATCACCCAGAATGATGGGCAGGAAGAGCTCTTGGAGAGAGACAGATAAGCACAGGAAAAGGGGCGAAACAAGTGTAAATAAAGAGGGTGAGAAGAGTGAGCTGACATGGGAACTTAACCAAAAGCTTGTATAAATAAGAAGAGCAGCAGGAGCACCCAGCCATCCACATCAAACCAGTCAGCAGAACGAGTAAACAGGATAATCCTATTGACACAGAATGGGTAGTTATCCAAAACACGTGCAAATGAGTAAAAGATGGTTAGATCAGTAAGCCCAGCAGAATTTAAAGCCATGCATATCGAAAAGGTACATTTTTAGTCTGAGAGTGTGTCTGAATCCCAAACAGATACCCCGATTTAGAGAGATTGTTCCGATGTTGGAGGGCCTTGTGAGAGAAAGCTTGACCCTCTGCTATGATTTTTCTAATCTGAGGAACAGACAGCAGGCCAGCACTTTGTGACCAAGGCTTATGGTTGTAAAACCCAATGGCTCTGTTTACACTTGGCTTTAAAATGCATGCAGGGTGGACAGTTCTATATACATGTGTGAATGACCACTAAGACGTATCATGATACGATCCCTCAAACAACTTGCTGAGATGGACAAGGATGTTACAGGAAAACGTATCAAATGGCAGCATGCTAATGCTCAAAAAAGCATAGCATAAAATATAACATTTTGAGCAGCGTAATATAAAGCCAAAGCCATCAACAGCAGAATCGGAAGGGACTGGATGGAAAACATGTCCGTTTTATGAGTTGGGTAAAGTGTTGTGTGACCGTCCATGGTTTTGTCCTGGGGAAGGAGAGTTGATGCCAGCAATATCTCCAGCTGTGCAGCTGTTTAAAATAATGAAGGGATGCTACAGATTTAACGTTTTTAACTAAAATGCAGTTGTGCACTCTTATAGTATGGTGTTATTGTGAGAGTGTGGATGCTGTAAGCAGAGCTTTTTGCATTGTTAGTTTGAGATTCTTGTGGAAGTGAGGCAGTGACGAGAAGTAGTCAGCTGGACAAAGTAGACAGTGGTGTCTCTGGTGTCTCCTTGTGATCTGATTGTCGTGACACATCATAAACGCAAGTGTAAACGGCGGTGTCTCGATTGATCTCTTCGATCTGATTGCTCAAGATTCATTTTGAAACCAAAAGTAAACAGTAAACGTAACTTTTTATAACCTCATTCGATAAAACATGTCTACACTGTATTGCCTTAACTTAAGTTGTTCTCTGCTTGAGGATTCGCCTTCACTGTCCTGTTGTGCACTTTTTGTATTGTTGGGTGTTTCATCAGTGAGTAAGCTCGTCTTCATTTTCCTCCGCGTTGCATTGAGTTGAACAGAAATGGACTGGTAGGACTGCTGGCCTACAAAAAACGTCCCCTCCCTTACCCTTTGTCCCTTTGCCCTTGGTCACCTGCTGTCCAGTGTCCTCTGGAGAGAGCTTTGTGTGACACCTGCTGGGTTCCTCTTGAGATGTGCCCTTTCTGAAGATTGCTTCTGACTGGCAGCTGCTCAAAGAGCTGCTCCACTGAGCTGGAGATCGGTATCACTGCCTGGCCCTATGTGCCGTGCTCCCATTTAAGTGGATAAAGACTTTGACACTAATTAGAGTCAGCCTGCAAAGGCTATTCCTTCTGGAAAGTCAGATGGTGGGCTAACTGAATGTGTTTGGCTGCATTATCATGAAGTGTGTTTTTTTTAGTCGGAGTTGGTGTGGTTTGGGACTACAAGTGCTGACTGTCTTTTTGCCTGTGATTCACTTGTTGATTCATTTTTCCCTTGCTGCCTGTGTATAAATATAGTAATACGGAGGAGGCCTGCGATATGGCTTATTGTGCTTTATGAAGCCTTTCATTTATTTGTAATGCGCTACAAAATACGCAGTGCTTCCAGCAGTGGAGGAACGCAGGGATTTTGGCTTTTCTGCATGGTAAACAAGCTGAAAACACCCACAAACATACAGGACTGAGTAAGAGTCAGAAAATAACCAGAAAAGATTTTTGTTTAACACATATAACACATGTGTTTTCACACTTATTTAAGGAAAAATGTGTCCTTTAGACCAGCTGTCCTCAACCATTTTTGCGGCATGGACCAGTTTCATGTAAAACAATATTTTCACGAAGCGGTATAGATACAAAAAACAAATTGCGTTTGGTTTTTACTCATTTTTGCTAGCTACATTTTTGATGTACTGTATAGCATTTTTAACTTTCAGACTCCGATAATCAATAAAATATTGTCTTTCTGTGCGACCCGGTACCAAATGACTTATGGACTGATACCGGTCCACGGCCCAGTGGTTGGGGTCCTTTGCTTTAGTCATTTTAGTTGCACATGAGAGAGAAGCATGTAAGGCAGATAAGGTGTGTATGTGTGAATTTTTGAAGGGAAACGTAATGTCAGTTAAATCTTTGAGAACACCTTTTGTTGAACTGGCACAGCTGTAACTGATTAGGTTTAAGATTAGGCGGGCATAAAGCTCTAGTTGGGCTCAGTGTAATTGGACGTTAATCTTTAGTCAGGCTCTAAGCTTCAGACAGGCATAAAGCTGTATTCAGGCATAAAGCTCTAAAGTCTCAGACGTTAAAGTCTAATTTTCAGGCGTCAAGCTGTAGCTCTTGGGTGTTAGTAAGAAACTGGTAGAGAACGCCGTAAGCATTATTATTGCTTTTAGTTTTTCATCAATTATCGCCTCTTTTTTCTCTTTCACCTCCTCTAGAACCTTAACCAGAACCCTCGCACCTTGCTGCCCAAGTTCTTTGGCCTGTACTGTGTGCAGTCTGGAGGGAAGAACATCCGGGTGGTGGTGATGAACAACATCCTGCCCAGGGTGGTCCGCATGCACCTCAAATACGACCTGAAGGGCTCCACATACAAACGCAGAGCATCTAAGAAGGAGCGGGAGAAAGCCAAACCCACTTTTAAAGACCTCGACTTCATGCAGGACATTCCAGAGGGCCTGATGCTGGACGCAGACACTTACAACGCCCTGGTCAAGACCCTTCAGAGGGATTGCCTGGTGAGTGCTAGCTTTTGTTTTCATTTGGCTCCATGGCTTCCATTGCTGTAAAACATAACTGTCAGACACAGAACCCATGGGCTTGTTGATACAACGTCCTAAATTGGTGATATCAGGCTCATGTCTTAGACCAATTTAAGACTATCACTACTGATTGTATAAGCAGTCAAGTAATCCAGTAATCTAGCCAATCTAGTTTAGTTCTTAGTTCAGGTTTAGCTTCTGCTGGCTCTCAGTGTTCCTCTGTGTGTCTGTGCCTTTCAGGTGCTGGAGAGCTTTAAGATCATGGACTACAGCCTCCTGCTGGGGGTTCACAACCTGGACCAGGCAGAGCGTGAGCAGCAGACAGACGGCTCTCAGGGCTCCAGCGATGAAAAGAGGCCGCTGGCCCAGAAGGCCCTTTACTCCACCGCACTGGAGTCCATCCAGGGAGCCTCGGCCTGCGGAGAGGACATCGACACAGAGGACACGTGAGGAGGCGCCAGTAGTATATGCTTTAGCATGCACAAAAACATTAATGGACATTACAAACTAATTATTTCTGTAATGGATTGGCGACCAAATGTAAAACGCCAAGGCCATAAGCACAATTTTTTCATTTCTTTCTTTTTTTTAAACTTTTACTGGCTACTATCCCTTAACACCAGCACTTATAATTTCAAAAAATTGAGTAAAAGAAAGACACGTTTTTGAAACTGCCAACTTATCACCGTATTTCAATGGTTTCACACTTGGCATGTTCATAAATAGTTTCACATGGTTTTCTACCGGCAACATCATGTAAGGTTTTGTCTTTGCACAGCTTGCTGTATTACACTTTGATAACATATCAGAAGTGCCACTGCGTATAATTACCTGTACTGTATATTTTCCTCCTAAATTTCTCTTGTTTTCTCCTTCAGAATGGGAGGCATTCCAGCAGTCAACAGTAAAGGAGAGCGCCTGTTACTGTACATCGGAATCATCGACATCCTGCAGTCATACAGGTGACTTCAAACTTTATTTGCTTTGTCATTTTAAGTTTTTGTGTTATAAAGCTTTTGTTCATTGCTTGCCAGTGTTAGGTTTAGGGTTAAAACTGAACTGTTGTTCAGTTTTACAGTTGTACTGTTAAGATTATTGACACTGATATTTGTTTCTACTCAGGCTAATAAAGAAACTAGAACACACCTGGAAAGCTCTTGTCCACGACGGGGTCAGTATCCACTTGAATTTTGTGTTTTTGTTTTCACCGCCACATATTTGTTGACCAGACAATAGCAACGGAACATCCCTCATTATATATACAGGAAAGTCAGTATACAGTTTAGCTTGAATAACTTTTTTTATCTTTTCATGTGACGTCTTTATTTTTTTTCACCAAATTATGGAGAAAAGTATCTATAATTGTTCAGTGTTGATAGGTATCCATATCAATAAGCAGTATAAATACTGGTATCAATAAAATCATAATGATATCCATCTCTACTAATATTCAGAGGAAAATTGAGGTAATTTTTAAAAACATTTAAAGACATTGATTTATATGGGCATGATGCCAATTATAAAATGAGATGGACTTCAGAAGTCTGCTGTATGATTACCTTTGAGTAGAAAAGCAATGTGACAGCATTGTCTGTTGACTAAATGAGTTTTATTTATTTTTGGACCTGGAGTTTGTAATACGGTCTTGTCACCAACTTCAAATGACACACTGATTAATGACAAAATGTTTAAGAAATTATTTTTTATAATTGGTAGTGACTCATTCCAGTCTGCTTCTCTGACTTGTTTCTGTTTGTAAAGTTCAGTAAGTTTGAATGATTTAGCTCTTCACTCTGTCTGGGCTATGTGGTCTTTGGCCTTGGCCGTAATGCCACCCTCTTCCTTCATGTATGTATTTATGAAGCCTGGTCCACGTTATTTGCGTCACACGCAGACTGACGCACAGAGAGGTCGTCAGCAGCATAATGGTGCTTTAGCTGAATTGAGGCAGGCAAGGTAGACGAGTTAGAGAAACTTTTTTCTTTCTTCCCTGTTTCTGTCACAGCTTTTCACACTCAACATACACACCAACACCCACTCACACACACAAACGCACGCACACTCCTCTCAGCAGGCCTTTATTTAGCGCTGAAAGCTCTCTTGGCTCAGCTGCGAGGGCAGAGGCTGCCTGTCTCCCTCAATGACGGAGGCTCCACATTTGACGCATTCGCATGCGTCTGAAACTGAATGGTTGCCACTTCATTTACGCCTTAATAGAGACGTTTATCGAACAGTGAGTGATGAGACTGAATCACATTTCTGAAACGCAGCAGAATTCATATATGCTTGTGTACTCTTAGTCCACTACACGTGGACCATTTGTGCTGTGGTTGCCGGATAGATCCAGGTCCCAGTTATGAAGAAGTGTTTAGATTAATATTATGGGTGGGATTAGGGTTGGACGATGTCTAGCATGTAACATTGTCCACAGTGAAACATTGTGTTGGACCGATGACCAGGGACGCACATGGTTGTACATAATGCACTTAAACAGCGTTTCCCAACTACCATTCAACAAAAAAGAAGAAGAAGAATGCAACACTACCAGCAGCGCTTTGAGATTTGAATTGATTCAGACAAGCCCTGCATCACGGAAGAATGTAAAATTAAAAAGAATGTTGTGAATGGGTTTCACTTTCTCTGTCTGTCTCTGTTTTTCTCTATTTCTCTGTCTCTCTGTCTCTCTCTCTCTCTCTCGCTCTCTCTCTCTCTCTCTCTCTCTCTCTGTCTCAGTTTTCTAAATCTAGTTTTCTGTGCTTCTCCTCAGGACACTGTGTCGGTTCACCGGCCCTCATTCTATGCAGACAGATTCTTCAGATTTATGAGCAACACCGTGTTCAGGAAAAGCACCTGTAAGTCAACTGGTTGACTGATCCGATCAAAAAATGCATTTGTAAATGTATTTATTTACCTTTTTACTCATTTATAAATCTATAAGTCTGCCTTCTATTCTTTTATTTAAATCAAATAAATGTGTCTTACAAGAATCAATATTTGTCCGCTTATGTAATTATTAATTTATTTGTATATAAATATAGAGGATTGGGAGTGTAAATCACTAGATATGGCCAAATAAATGTGTTAAGACCTTATAACAGTTCATAGACTCCACATGCCACCGGGATGTTTGTTCTTTTTCAAGCAATAATGCAGTTCCTGTTTCTCTCCTCAGCCTTAAAGTCCTCTCCGTCTAAGAGGGGTCGTGGAAGTCTAGCAGTGCCCAAACACTCGGGGCCTGGAGCGGCGTGGTCGGCCAGCCAGCTGCCCTCCGAGAGAGACGAGAACATCTACGATCTGAGAGGGGCACGCAGCTTCCCCACTCTGGAAGACGAAGGTAACAGCCATGCTCAAAGCAGTCGCTTATGGAGACACTGATAAAGGTCCGCCAGCGTGTCAGCCTCAGTATCAGCCTCAGTATCAGAGGGTTACCTCCCCATCTGAGTGACCAGTTAATGGTTTGTTAAGGGAGTGGTTCTAAATGATGCGAAGACTCTTTTTGCTGTACTGGAGAGCACGTAGGTGCAGACAGTCTTTTTTGTCCTCGGACTCCAGCTGAATATACAACTATTTCTATAGCGATCATGTTAACCGCTGCAGGCTTATTGTTTTCATTTGATTTAGCGCTACATTGAAAAGTGTCCATCCAGCCCTACACAATAGTGGAATAAAAACAATGTAAAACCATCACTTTATATGCTGTTTTTTTACATATATATATATATATAGCTCAGATCGGCGATCAGGTATGTTTTTACACTCTAAATGGCTCATTTGTGGCTGGTTCCCTTTCAGGTAGACAAGCAATTAGATGATAAAGTCTTGAAGACCAGTTAGCCTCTCCTAAAAGCTCTGAATGAAGTGTGTGAGTGAGTAACTGCTCTTTGATTTCTCTCTCTCTCTCTCTCTCTCTCTCTCTCTCTCTCTCTTTCAGGACGATCAGATGTGCTCCCCTGCACTCCTCCGTCATTTGAGGAGGCCACCACAGCCTCCATCGCAACCACGCTCTCCTCCACCACCTCCCTCTCCATTCCCGAACGCTCTCCATCTGACACCTCAGAACACCCACGCTACAGGTGAGAAACCCCCAACTATCCACTCCATACACTCTCAATCACAAACACACACACACACACACACACACACACACACTTCTTAACATTTTTTAACCTATACATGTCTTCTGTGTGTTTATACATAATGTAAATGAGAGCAAAATAGTGCTAAATCTGAAAAAATAAGACCTCACCATGAATGGAGCTAAAAAATGTTTTAAGCCAAAATGATAAAACAATGTTCATAACCATTCTCTGTGACAACTTTCTGGGACGTAGCTTTTGAGGGCTTTAAACACCTCAGATGTCTAAAACCACTGCTGGATTCATCGTTTAAAAATATGCAGTTTGCATTAAACCTCTGCTCTTAGTAGTCAGTAACTAATCTTAAGTCTTATTATCCAGTTACTACTATGAGTCAGATTATGTGTATGTTTGTAGCTTTTAGAGTGAAGAATGGAAACTTGGGCCCACACAAGGAGTCTAAACATGTTGCTGACACTGCAGCCATTGATGCAAAGCTTGCTCTCTCTGCAAATGAGCAGCGCATTGACCAATCAAGAGTGCAGATGTGTGTCACACCCATAGTCAAGCTACACACTCAGAACACACACATACACACACACACACACACACACACACACACACACACACACACTCACACACACAGTATGTATAGCAGTGTGCATGTATTTAATAAAAAGAAAGAAAAACATCAGGCATAGCCCCAGCTTGCTATATATATATGCAGCTCTGGACTTTCTCTGGACATCTAATGTTGTGTTTTAATGACATGACATGGCCCCTAAGTTGGTGAGGGAAGGGAGAGGCTTCTGTAGTCCCACACAGTCCATAACAAACACATACAATCCTAAGTTGGGAGGTTTGCATCCCCTTCACTTTCTGTGTCCTTGAGCCCACATATTGGTCTATAGAGTTTGAGGAGTGAAATAACGCATATTTTTTGAGCTTGCAGTGCCTCAGCTCAGCCACAATACTGTGTCTGTTCTCTTTCCAGGAGGCACACCCAGTCTAGCCAGGATGGAACGTAAGTCGGCACACACTGCTCCTTCGTCTCACGCTGCTGCTCTGTTTCAATTTCATTTCTGTAGAAAATGCAGACCAGGCTACCTGTGTTTCTTTTATGAAAGACAGAATAGTAAATTAATGGCACAGGCTTGATTTATCCACCCCTCAACACACCTTTTGTGTCAATTCATTAGACATGTGTCGGACATTTTTTGATGAGTGTTGGTGCCGTCTGGTGGTCTGATTGTAGGACTCAGGAGGATGATCCTCAGACCATTACAGTGGAGGTGGAGGTGAAAAGGTGTGATAGCGAACCCATGCTGCCTCCCCCGAAACCCTCTCCAGAGGCCAGGTAACCATCACAGTCCAGCAGTACCTCTCAGTAGTACCACCAGAGCAAGCCTGCTTCACAGGAATGCAGTCAGTATTTAATAGTATTTATTATTTTTTTATTGTTATTTTTGTGGTTTAACCAATGGAAAATGACAAACTATTGAGAGAAATTAGAGTAAATTCAAATATCCCTTCGTTTTAAAGGCATAGTTCAGCAAAAAAAATGATTTTGGCTCATTTCCACTTACCCCAAATCAATTGATCAGACAAGACACATTTGAAGTTCAAATACACCTGCAAAACCTCTTCCAACCCACTCAAACCTTGCTATTTACACAGTAGTAAAATACAAACAATAAAAAATCACTATGATTTTGGCAAAAAAATGACCACATGCTTTACCGTATCAAATTATAATGAATTCATGAATTCTAGTACTCCTAAACCGAAGCGCCTGGTTTACCACCTATAGACTGATGCATTATGATACATGGTTGCTTTTGGCCGTCCTGATTTAACCGGCCAGTGTCCCAGTGGAATTGATGATGTTGTTGGGTAAAATGCTCTAACGTGGTGATTGCATGAGCATGAAAGGGTGTTTTTGTAACATTTTAGTCCACAATCTGTCCCAGACGCGAGTTATGAAGTAATTAGGTTAAAAGTGTCGCGCTGTGTGACAGTGTCTGTAAATGTGTTGTTCAGGGTGGGTCTGGAGAAGTAGGTCACTGAGACTGTGGGGGATTCAGACATATGTGTCAGGGGGGACGAGGGGGGCGGTGGGAGAGGGGAATTAGCCATCTGCCTCATCTGCCCCTTTCAACCCCACTCACCTGCCATAGCTCCGTCCTGCGGTGGGAAATACATCAGAAATCAGAATCAGAATCAGAAAACTTTATTTATCCCGGAGGAAATTGTTTATCGCACAATTGTCACATCGCACAGACACAGAGAGACACAAGACACCAGAGCAGTAGTGTAAAATAAAATAAAAAGTAAGATAAAATACAGTAATAA
>JBBJLS010000039.1:9872520-9902821 GCA_037577275.1 Bryconaethiops microstoma | reverse complement strand
CTACAATGTAGCCAATAATAAAAACAAAGGAAATCGTTGAATGAGAAGGTGTGTCCAAACTTTTGACTGGTAGTGTAGATGATAGTTATCATTAGTTGTCTTCTAGATTATTTCTGTCTTAGTAACTTTAATACATGTCTTAAACTTGCCCCTATTCTCTCCACTGTCTCTAACTGTCCTGCACTGTCCTTTCTGTGTCTCTCTGATTTCCTCCTGGGCTGTCTCTGGCTCCCCCTGCTGTCCGGGTGCCTGCAGCAGCCTCCGGAGGAGAGGAGCTGGGTTTATTCTCCTCTGCACTACGTTGCTGAGTCTCACACTCTGCCCAAAGGGGACGAGGAGAGTGACACAGTAAGTCAGAACTGTCCACAAACCTTAGATGCTCCGTATGGATGTTTCTCATTTAAATATTTATTTCTTTATTTAATTAGATTCACATTTTTCATCTAAATGGCCAAGAACAGGTAGCTAAATCTACACTCTCCTGGTGCTAAATAGAGCCATGTTTAAAGAAAAACCCCTACTAAATACAAGGTCTCCCTCACATAGAGGCTTTTTAAGAAATTGAGATGGTTCCCTCAGTTGTCGTGTTTCTAGAGAAAGGATAAAACCAAACCAGGCCAGATTTTGCAAACAGGCGTGGAAGGGTGGGGGGTTGGACACTGGCTCTAGCATTGCCAAAGAGAGCACTATGGCCAAAGGGACAGGTGCTTAAGCATTTAAAGCCCCCAACACAACCCTGCACTGTTTATTGCTGTGCATGACAGTATTTAGCATATGATAAGAACAGCTGTGTATTACTACCACAGTAACATAATACAATATAATATGTTATAATTCACCTTAATAAAATATCTCTTGTTCACAGTTCTTTGACTTTCTTTGTAATTGTCATATTTCTAATAAGATCCTGATTGGATTCCAAATCAGGATCTTCGTGTGTAGTGCTGTCCAGAAATATTGGAACAATGAAGTAAAAATTCTTACTGTGATCTTTTACCTTTGTGTGATTAAGCTGATTATTTGTCCTGAAGCCTATGTTCTTAAAAAAGAGTTTTCAGCGCAAACATAACATTCCCAGGAATGTCTACATTAGTTACTTTGCTCTTATGAAAACAATATAAACAGCATTGACTTCATTGTACTTTTGTAACAAAATTCTGAGCAGTTGGTGTACCTACACATAGTCATCTAACTAAAGGGATTTCAGATGAGTGTGTCTGTGTGTGTTTGTGTCTGTATATATTCTCTGCATGTTTGTGTTCTTGGATTATTAAACAGTTGTGGAGTGAGTTACTGTACATTGTCTTACTGACCAACCAGATAACACACAAATAACCCTTCGAAGTGGAGAGATACTGTTGCTGTTGTTTTTCTATATCGTTTAAATGTAAGGAGTTAACTGCATGAGTAATAACATCCTTACATACTCAAATTATATTCCTATTCAGTTTGCAAATGTTAAAGGGTATTTCCAAAACAAAACACGCTATAACCTAACCGACGGCTGATAATTGCTGACCAGCTTCTAAGGGTTAAACGAGCGCTTGCTTTGTTCCATGCCGTTAACAGCAGCTGCTCTCTCTCCCCTTTTCCAGTAATCAGTCTGCTGGAGCTGCTCAAGGACGACTCAGAAGACCCCTCAGGTCTCGCCATGGCTTCCAACTCTACTCGACTGACCACACTTCCTACCAACGTCTGCGTGGCCGGCGTCACCAGTTCTAATCTTAGTCAGATTGAAAAGCAGAAATGGGCTGTGGTGTGAGGCTTTAGCGCTGTAGGTACACGATGTGTCATTCTCCTGTCATTCCGTCTACTGACAGCACCACGCCAGCCAGTAATAACCGCAGCATTCAGAGTTCTTTATCTGTAAATCATAAACACTGTTTTTTATTTCGTTTTTTTACTTTTTTTAATGTGCGCTTTTTTCTCTGAATTCGATACTGTGAACACGTTTTCATACGTAGAGAGCTGTACAGTCGATGGCTTCGTGTGTGATGTTAGTTTTTGAGGACTGCTGCTTTACGGACGGGTACACGCTTGACTAAAAAATAAAAACAACAAAAAAAACACTAGAAGCCAGGAACGCTTTCACAGGAGCAACATTGTGCAAGTTACCTTTGACCATTAACTCCAGTAAGCAGTTTGACGAGCGCTTCGTACGCCTGTCGTATTGTTCAACTTTTTTTAACCTGCTCTCACATTCTTCCAAAAGACCATATTTTAGAGGTCAGCAATGATCAAACATAATGTTATTCAGGGGAACGGATGTTTGACTGTGTAGTCCCCCCCCCCCACAAATAACGCACAATATACACTGTTCCCACAGTTTGATAAGTTATTTCCATCATCAAGGCTGAAGCTGCACTTAAATTGGTCAAACACAGCAACGCATGCCAAACACATGTCCTCTCTATGTGTGGCTGCATTGGGGCATTATGTAATTTATGCTTTTTATTTATTTTTTATTGATAATAGTGGTGGTCCTCATTATAGACTAATATTTCCCAAAGCACTGATAAGGTTAAACTTGGACAGATTCAAATTTGGACAGCAGAGAGTGATCCTTATTACCTGCATTTGACATCAGTAACTCCAGCATATTATCATCCCACTAATGGTCTTCCCATTAATAGAGTGAACTTTGGAGGTAAATGCATTGTTTTACCTCCAGTTTTAACACATTTTAGCTCACTTTTTCAATGCACTGCATAGCCCAAATCTTCTCATTGAAAGTGAAGGGAATCTGATACAGTGTGTTGCTGTGTTGAACCAGTCTAAGTGCACCATTAGCAAATTTATTTATATAAAAAAAAGCATTGGTCTATAAGTGCAATGTACACAGTCAAAAAAAAGGTAAAAGACTGCACCCCCAATGGTGCCCATGCTAACACTGGGTGGTACAATCACAGGTCTGTCTTTAGTACCTTTAGCTGGGGAACATGATTGTACCATATTCTGTTCCAGTTACATTGGTCACATACACCAGGTTTTCACTCCAGACTTTTTCTTTTGGGAAAGTGAATGTAACATCCTTAAAGGGTCATTCCAGACCAACACTAGAGTGTAATATGTTATTGGTTGTGTTATACAGTGTTCTGTATCCATCAGCATGATCTGATTTTAAGTTGTTTTCATGCCCTGCAATGTCAACCAGTTCTGACCCAGTGACTAAGTTACAGGCTAATAATACAATAGTCCTCCTCAAATGAGTCATTTTTGTAATTGGAGTGATCCATTCACTTCTTCATGGTAATTTGAAGACAGCTTCCACAGTTATACAGATGCGTTGTTTGTCTCAGCAATAATGTTAACATTATCTGACTTCACCAGCGAGAAAACAGTCCACCACCAAAAGTCCATTGCAGTTTTTCAAAGGTTCCTCCGTCCTTCAAGGTCCGGAGGAGGTTTTGACGTCTCTAAACTCTTTCTAGAGGCTCCTGTGGCACCACTGAAAAAGATTTAGCAATAGTTACATTTTCTGTGTTAGGCGGAGTGTCCCTTTAAGGACCATGTTGTACCTTTAAAGGTACATTGGAATTGATTGTACCTGCAAAAATGTAACTGTACCCTTTTTTCTGACAGCGTACCCAAATTCTGCCCCACATAAAGGGACTAAGCCGGCTGGGTCCAAATGCTTTCTTTTTATGACTGTTCTCTCACAGCACTTTATTTCACCCCTTCACAATCGTTTGACCATCAGGCAGACGTTCCACAGGTTTCAGATACGGTCTGAAGGAGAGGCTTAAAGGCTTAAACTTGTTCAAAATGTATATTTATTTGTATGTATAGAATAATTTATGTGTGTGTGTGTGTGTGTGTGTATGTTTGAAAGCATGTGAAGACTGTAAAGATGTATGGTTTTTGATGTGTGATATTTGGTCAGCATTAGAGAGTGGCCATTCGCTATTGATTGCTGTTGAGAACGAGCATAAAGGAGCCACAGCAGCGACACACAGTGTTGTAAAGGGTTGTACTGATGTCGCTTTTTGGTTGCCTTATTTATCTTTTTACACCTTTCCACCACAACTAGCATCTTACTAATGGCCGTACCCCAGAGAACGTGTACGTAGAAGCATAAATACAGTACCTATATGAAGAAATACCGACTATATTTTCCATGTGAATTTGGAATATGTGGGTTTTTATTTGATCTTTTTCCCCTCAAGCTGATTGCAAGAAGCAAAGGCAAATGAACAGAAAGACTCTTCCAGAGGTGGAGTGCGAGCAGGTGGATTTGCGTGACGTTTCTTTGTACCATACGTGTGAACTCTGTCAGAGCAATTTTACCCAACATGCAAATGTATCAATAGCATCAGCTTATGAAAGTTCAGCTGTGTTTGTGTATGTGTGGTCAGAAAGTGAGAGTCACCCCCCACCTTCCACACCCGTGCCCACCTCCTTTAGAGACGAAGCATGTTGTATATTCATAGACAGCATATCCATTTGTTTGCAATGGGAACTGAACAGATGGATAGATTGTATGTACGTATGTGTATGTATGTATGTATGTATGTGTATGTGTGTGAGCGTGTGTGCGTGCGTGGGTGTGTGTGTATGCAGTTACTTGGCCTCCTAAGGTAATAAATAGAAAATATTGCACCTGCTTATCTGTGAGTGGTTTTAAAAATATTCATGCTGTGAAAAAGTATTTGCCCCCAGCTTGATTCCTTCTATTTGTCACACAAAATGGTTTCAGATGCGAAATGTAATATGGTACGGTTTTTGTTCGTTAAAGGTTTTGCAACACTTGTATCACCTGTGTGAGAAAGTAGTTGCGCCCTATACTAAGGAACAACAGAATGCTTCCTATAACCGTCTTTTACAGAGTTTATTTTGTGCACACTGGAGGGCTTTTGAGCATTACTTGTCTGTCTATGTCCTGCCACAGCATCTTAATGAGATTTAGGTCAGGATTTTGACTAGGCCTTTTAAATAACTTTATCTTCTGTCTTTTGAGACGTTTCGAGGTGTGCTTCAGAATCGTTGTTTTGATGCATAACTCAGTTGTGCTTGAGCTCAGATCACTTATATATTTTCCTGCAGAAGTTTCTGGTAGAGAACAGAATTTCTTGAAATTTTTCATTTCACCAGGGCTAATGGTAATCAAGTCTGTGTGCGTAGGATTGATTATTATAACTGATAACTGCCATATTATCAACTCCATTTGGTTCATTGGTTGATCGAGTGACTAAGGGGGCAAGTACTTTTTCACACAGGGCCAGTTGGTGTTGGATGATGTTTGTTTATTTATTTAATTTGAATCCATTCATTAAAAGCTGTATTTCATGTTTACTCAAGTTGTCTTTGTCCCATATTAAATTTGGTCGGAAACAATTGAGTGTGACAAATATGCCAAAACTAGAATCCATACCTTTTTACAGTATAAAATTTGACAAGAATCAGCTGCATTCTACACAATAACAAGGTCCTCCAGCTATACAAACTGTTCATCTTCTAATTCAACGAAAACAAGGGGATTCATGGGGAGGTTTGTCCCTCTTTGCTACAGCAACAGTTTCTACTCTTCTGGGAAGGGTTTACACTAGATGAGTGAACATTACAGTGAGGATTTGATTGCATTCAACCACAAGAGCATTAGTCAAAGTCATGTCAAAATACACTTTGCCATCTCAGCTTTACACGTGTACAGTGAGAAGAGTGCAAAAAGACACATAATACACATACAGCTTCGGAAAAAAGAGACCACTGCAAAATTGTTCAGTTTCTCAGGTTTGATCTTTTATAGATGCAAATATTGAACTGAACAGCTTTGCCTTAGTTTTTAAGAACTGCTGACAATATTTCTCTGAATTATGAAGTATTTCTCCTAATTATTAAATTGTTCTCAAAATGACAATACATCAAAATAAGAAATCATGCAGCGTTTACAGAAATTGAGTAATTCTTGTTCACTCTTAAACAAAATGGCAATAATTACCTTTGGCGAACTTCTAGTAGTGTTTCACCATCCAACTGGTCTCATTGCAAGAGTGTTGATTACAGCAGTGTTTTTATACTTTTCCTTATTAAATATGATGTGATTCAGGTGATCATTAATAAGTACCTCATAAAGCAGAATGAGGTGCTTGTGTAGGAATTTAACAGACACTGGCATGGAATGGTTGTCGTACTTATAGAGAAGCTGATTTAAAAATAAATTGCAGTGGTCTCTTATTTTTTTTCCGGAGCTGTATATAAATTAACTTATGTTGGATGGGTAGAGCTCCATCACTCCAAAGAACCCAGTTCTGCTGCTTCACAGCCCTGTGTTGGTGGAAGAGCATCCCATTCTATTGAAATGTTTTCATCTGGTGATTAAACAAGCTATCGATGCCCAAAGGAACACTTAAAGTAGATGAACACACATTAGAAGGCTTGTCTGAACACTTTTGGACATATAATGTAGATTTAAGGCGCTCTAATGCAATTTCACTGCATCATGTAGAGTATTCCCTCAGAATAATCAAAGAAACCTTTAGAATAAGAGTGATACATATTAATACATATTTTAAAAAGAGCAGTTTCTATAGTCTTGTGTCTCCACTGCAGTGGAGAACATGCTACAGTAGCATCACCAATGGTGCAATAACACTCGCTCAGTGCTGGTTATTGTGTGTAACCAAGCTGATCAAAGGCTGAAATAACTAAAGTCAAGGTAGTAATTGCCACAGTTGATCTCCAATATAGAGGATCTTCTGCCTGAGGATAATAACAAGCTGTCATGCAGGATGTTTTATTAGAAGGAACAATCGTGTCAAATATAATATTTCCGTGTAGAGAAAATGTCTTGAGGCAACATGCATTCATGTATTGTGTTAGTCCACGTCGTTTCCTTCTTCATTCTCACGAGATGAACAGTTTCACTGCTTAAGGCAAGGCAGCTGAATAAGGTCCTTTTGTTAAACAGTAGATGTCACAATGCATTTTAAACAATGGATTGCAAAAACTGATCATTCTTACCAATATATTCAAATGGGAAGTTTGGACATTATTTTTAGACATGCAAATGACAAATGATCTATGTAAAATGCATACATTTACATATTTAACCAAAACCAAAACAAAATCTAGCCCTATGATGTTAGAATTATTTTTTTTTATGGCAAAGCCACACTCCAGATAACAAAGCCACACTCCAGATTTGACAAAAAAATTAATTAATTAATTTAAAAAAAAATTTAAAATGTACAAAATCTAACCTCAACCCAACTGAGATCTTTGGTTCTGAACATTAAGAAAAACTGATGTTGAGAACCAGTTTTTGAGAAAGAGCTGAGCTGAGATCACTGACATCTTGCAGAACACGTTCCATTCATGTGAATGATGTCATCACCGTGAAGGAAATAGGTGAATTTCTAGCGAGATTCTACAGGAAAGGAGCTTTACAGTGATTTAAGACACAACATGACAAATATGGTTAACATGGGTGGAGGAACACTGAAGAAAAACAACAATTAATTTTTTATTCATTCATATGTATATACACTGTAACCCCCGCTTTTACGCAGATCAGCAGTCGCGGTTTCAGTCCACCACAGATTTTTTTCAGAGAACCAAACTGATAATTGTTCACTGAAACCCCTGCAGATATTCTCCGTTTTTTTTTTTTACTTTTGTGACGTCTGGGCCTCGTCCGCGACGCCCCCTCGTCCTCGTGTTGGGTTGCTAAGCACCGCGCCCAAACATAAACAACCCAGCACGAGGACAAGAGGGTGTGGCGGACGAAGCCCGGATGTCACAGATTTTTTCGTGGCAATATGTAAATTTTCATACATTTAAGTGCTAAATTATTAAGACAAATATAATTGACTGATTTTGTAACATAAATATTAACATAAATTTAGCCACATTTCCATATAGAAAATAAATATAAATTTTTTGCTACTGTGGAGAGAAACACAAAGAAAGTGCGTCTTGGGGTGGTGAAATACCGTTGTACTCAGAGGCAGGAGGTTTGAAAGTAGCCAATCTGAGAACGCTATTTATTTCTCCTTGCTGCTGATTGGCTGCTGCCCTTTGATGCAGCTGCAGTCCAGAATTTCCCTGTGGAGCGTCTCGAGTGTTCTCACGTTTTTTGTTTTGCTCTTCTTAAAGCCCTGTATTTTTATTACTGTAAATTAAATGAATGTATTACCTGCTTATACCAAAGAAAATGCCAGTGCATGAATTACAGTACAGTCTATACAGGGCTAACATTGGTATTTTACATTCTAGCACTGCGGGAGTTCAGTATAAACTGTACAGTACAAATACGAGTTTACATTTTCTTTCAGGATAATGTATTAAGCATTAGGCTGAGTTTAAAATTAAATTAAAGTGTTTTGGGAGCATATTTGGGGGCATATTTAGAGTTTATACTATAAAAATAGGCATTTTTAGGCATTTTTTTAACCACATCAACGCAGTTTTTCACTATACGCGGGTGCTCTTATATCTATATCTATATATATGTATATATATAGATAGATAGATATAGATGTATGTATTTAATTACAGTGTAAGTGAAGATGTTATAGATTCACTTGATCCAATCTCTGAATGACTGGAGGAATCAAATTCATGATTTCTGCCTGTAGTCGCTTGCCATTGCACTGATTGTTCAAAACTTGCGCAAAATGTAACTTTTTTATCATTTAGACATAAAGTGATCCACGATGGGTCAGTTGTAGAGACTAAGTCAGAATTTATCACAGTGATTGTAAATGGAACCGGACATCTGAAGAGTTTATTACTTTAATTTGCCTCACAGTAAACTATTATGTTTTCTGAAGAAGGTTTGGCCTAAAATGTATTTTTAAAATCTATTCATGGCAGAAAGGGTACACATAAAGCAAAATAGTGCTCAAAAACATTGTTTACCAATATAACATTATCATCATGATAATTATATATAAAATGCAGGGGACATGTGTTGGTTCACTGATGGGCTTGGATAGTAAATAAAATGACAGTATTTTGTTGTAGATGTGACCCCTGGTTCTATTCACCACCACTGTAAGTTTTTCTACTGTGAACCTTGCACAAAGCAAGGTCCATAGGGACATGGTTGGGTTAGTTGGGTGTGGAAGAACTTGACTGGCCCCCACAGAGCCCTGACCTCAACCCCATCCAACACTTTTGGGATGAACTGGAACGGGATGAACTTCTGATCTAACATCAGTGCCTGACCTCATAAATGCTCTACAGAAACTCCAAAATCTTGCGGAAAGACTTCCAAGAAGAGTGGTAGCTGTTCTAAAGTCTATGTATTTTAATGCAGTGTCATTGATGTCCCTGTTGGTGTAATGGTCAGGCCTCCCAATACTTTTGTCCATTTGGTGTATTTCTAAACAAATAAGATAACACCCCCCTCCCTGTGAGTGAGCGAAAAGAATCACAATGGGATTGGTTCAGTTCCCAATGTACGCAGGCAGCATGTGTGCTCCAGTGGCGCAATCGGTTAGCGCACAGTACTTATACAGCAGTACAAGTGAAGGCATGCTGAGGTTGTGAGTTCGAGCCTCACCTGGAGCAGAGATTTTAGGTAGCTGGAGGCCTGGTGGTAAGGGAGTTGCCCCTGTGATAGGAAGGCCATGGGTTCAGATTCCAGGACCGCCATTGGCACCACAGAGGTACCCCTAAGCAAGTACCAGCCCCACACACTGCTCCCCAGACCCCCTGGTTCACTCAGGTGAATAGGGGACTCAAGCAATTTTCTCTATCAATAAAGTCTATTCAAAACATAATACAATAACCAAGTGCTTGCTGTAGGCACACACTCGCAGGGATTACTAAATTTGTAAGGATGATCCACTGACTTTTGTAATATTGTATCTCAGTAATGCTGTAGATAGACTCAAACCTAACCCTAACCTTAGTAACCAAATACAGTCTTGCTGCTCTTTAATCTTTCCTAAAAAAAGTTGAATTTGTGTTGAAATCATCCTCATTTTCTTATGAGAACTAGCAAAATGTCCCCACTTTTACAGATATACCCATATTCATACAAATTCATGAATATGACAAATTGGTACACGTGCGCGCGCACACACACACACACAGATATTACTATATCTGTTGGGATCTTCCTTTGACTTCCATAATACTGTGTCTCAATAATAATGTACCTTCCCCTAAACCTGACCCTAAACTTAACTACAGTAACCATAGCTAATCTTTCTGTTCTTTTATTTTTCCTAAAAAAGTTTAAATTGTGGTGAAAACATTCTCATTTATTATGAGGGCCAGCAAAATGTCATGAGAACAATTATGAGGACATTTGGGTACACAAAGTGGTAAATACACACACACACACACACACACACACACACAAACAGATATTACTGTATTGTGGGGACCTTCCTTTGATTTTTTTTTTTGTTGTACTGTAAACCTAAACCTGCACCTAAGCATAGCCCTAACATTAACTTCAGTAACCAAATGTTTAAAAGTTTAATTTGTCGTAAAAACAAGATATTTACTTATATGGACCAGCAAAATGTCTCCAGTTCTACAGAGATACCAGTATTCCTATTGTGAAGACATTTGTGTACGCAAAGTGGTAAACACACACAAACACGCGCACGCGCACACATACACACACACACACACACACACACACACATATACATATATCCCTACCTCTTTAAGGCCGGGACTGAGTTTCCTTCCTGTCGGCTGGAGTCAGGAGACCACAGTTTTAAACACAGCAGTGAAAAGTCAAATTAAACGTCTAACATGGGGACTCGAGATGACGAATATGACTATTTATTTAAAGGTCAGTATGTTCTTTTGCGTTTTAAACGTGCCTGAGTTTGAATAATCGGGTGTTTATGTGGTGTCTCATCTGCTCTGAGTTTAGGTAGTCTAACAGTCAGATAATGGTGGCCTTCAGCCTTTCGAGGCATTCAATAGTCTAAATAACAAACTGTGAGGACGTTTTAAAGTCTCGTTATATTTTATCAAGCGTTAGAGAGGGTTATCGACTCACATTTTATTTTGATTTATTTGGGGCGGAAAGCTTTAGCTTCGTGTCTAGTGGGTGCTAAGTTGCTAACCGTTAGCTAACTAGCTTGTTAGCTTCAGTTAACGGAAGAAAATGGATAAAAAGTAAAGTTTCATCAAACAAAAGAAGCTGATAAAACACTAGAATTTGACAATATATATCTGTGGGGAACATTAATATGTTAAAACTGAGCATAATGGTGGTTTATAGTCACAAACCTCTATCAGACTGTTAATTTAGGCCACAACTTTGTTTTCATAAATTGTTTTGGTTCCCTTTCAAAATAAAACAAGATAAGATGTGTGTCTCGAGAGTATTTAACTCCAGGGAAGCTCTACATAAGGTTTGTTGGAGTGAAGTTTGTGGAAGGCAGGGTCTACAGGTTTATGAGGAAATGATGGATGAGTTCATGTTGTTGCTCAAGACTAGACTGACTTCATGTTGTTGCTTCAAGAAGGTGGAGGTTAGGAAATAAAGCTTCACAATATGGATAAATACCAGTATTGCGATTTGGTTCTCCTACATATTACGACTGGGAAGCGTTTTGAGATAATAAAGGGCCCATATAGTCACTTTTCTGGACTTAAAAAAGGCTTAATCTGTAAACGATGTTTCAAATGGTACTCCATCTATACAGTCCATATGAGGAAAATAAACTACAAAATAGTTTTTGTGATGTCATAAAAACCAACACATTTAAATATGCATTATATGGACAATAGTATTGGGGCACACCTCTTTATTAGTGAATTCAGGTGGCCCTTTACTTCCATTGAAAGGCAATCTTGCTACAGCAGACCAAGACATTTTGGACAACCCCATGCTTCCAACTCTGTGGACACAGCTTGACTGTGCCCCAACATTGGTGCCTGACCTCATAAAAGGTCTATAGAATTAATGGCCTCAAATGAATTAAAATCCTTATTAAAAATCCATGTTTTTGAATGCAGTGTCAGTAAAGTTCCTGTTGGTGTAATGGTCACTCATGCCCAATACTTTGTTCAAATTGTGTATCTCTATTCTGACTACAGCAGTTCAACTCGACCCGTTCATGCACCAATTCACTAACATCATTAACGGTTTAAAATGAAAAAAGTTAGGGTTTTTTTGGATTAGATGAAGTCCTCGATTCATCAGAACACCTAATAACTCACCTGGAGCTGTTATTGGTTAGAGGCTCACTTGCATATTGAATTCTGTAAAATCAGTATTGCAGAGACTGATATTACAATATAATGTGCAGCATTATTAGGAAATGAGCTCTACTGAGTCTCAAATGCCAGGGACCTGAGGAGGATATGTTTTCGCCAAAACAATCTGCAGCGGGGCTAATGTCCACTGTGGTGATATAAAATTTGCTAGAACAGCAGTTTGCAGACTGTGAGTAATTTTATTTATGAAGTGTTCCACAGGATACCAAGGTTAAAGCTACATGATGTAGATAATATATCATTTCAATTGTAAAGTGACAAAAACAGCTGGTTTAATGATGATGGAGAAATATTAGAAAATGTTCATGGACAAATAAATTAGGGTGAATTATGAATATTTGTGGTTCACAAACCCACACATGGTCATGAATAAAATAAAAATGGAGAGTAAAGGTAGAATATTGGCCTTTATTTATTTTTTTTTAACACCTTGACCAATCAGTGTCTCCAATGGTTAAAGATTGGCCAAAATAACTTGACTTTTGTTGTATTATATTAATACCTTCTTTCATCAAACACTCTAACACTCACCTGGAGTTGTGATTGTTCTCTCGGTAAAAAACACTGATTGGTTAGGAGCTCATTTGCATATTGAGCTCTGACCAATTACATCATCACAATGGGAATATATTGTGCATCCCTACTTTTTGTTTACTTTTAAGAGAATTTAACAAGGTCTAATATACTCATGTCCTAATCTTTATAGCGGACCTTCCTTTAGTCTGTGGTGGTTTTAATACCAGTTAAAATCAGCAAGTTCCTCCTTCAGTTTCAACACGGTTCCCTCAGTTTTGTGGACCCTTTACTTCGGGGTGTCCAACTCCTGGAGGACCGTGGCCAAGCATGTGTTGGTGATTTCCCTGCTCATAAACACCTGGTTCACCTCGTCAGTTAATTGTCAGGTTTAGTGATTTGAGAAGAATCACTATCAAACTGTGCTGGACTGGAGTTGGACACCCCTGCTTTACTTGGATACATTTTATGGGGCGTTCCACTCATTTCTTGGCTCGTTTTTAATTTGTCGCCAGTGCAGTTTGTGTTTTCTAAAAATTACAGAGATGTCGAAACTGTAGGAGCGAGTGGAGGAAGCAGGGTGGGTGTTCTGATCTATAATCTCGTGAATTTGTCTACCCACCCCCAGACTTTTGAGCGTATGGATGTTGTCATGATCCTGGTTAGGGCTGAGAACATTTCGTTCTAAGCAACTGGGCCAGAAGATCTAGCCAGTTCCAGTAGAAATTAAATCTCACAGCCTTGACCTCTTAAACATATTTCTGTGTAACTTCAATTTTAGAATGTACTGGTATATGAACTGCAGTGTAGTGAATCAACTTAAACTGCAGACTCTTTTAGTGCAGAACTGCATGGAAACACCATAAAAATACAGAGGTGGGAGAATGTTCCTGGTGGAATGTTTGGCCATAATTCATTTATGTTGTGTGACAGCAGGCTTGCCTCTTCTTGTTGCTTCATGATGTGTTCATGTTCTCAGCTCGAAACATGGTTTGTAAAAACACATGGTTGTTGCTAATGCTTTGATGCCCAAACTACACAGAAATAGGTGTGGGGTACAATGTCTATCTTTTGTTGTGACAAAACTGATCACTTTTTTCTGAGCATAATATTTATATTGTGTATCTTTTACAAAGAGCTTAATCAGCCTTGTTTAATTGGATTTATCTGTGTGATGTTAAAGTAGTAGAACTCAGTTTTTCATATTTAAGTGGGACAGTACTGTTTTTTTCACCATTAAAACCTCAATAAAACTAAATATATTTCATATATCAAATATATCCTCTAATGTTTTTGGCAAATATCCTACCCTTTTGCAAAATACAATGTCATTTGTCGTATTGGATATATGTATTCAAAAGATTACGTGTACAGTTTATAAAGTGCTTCACATAGGTGTGCAAAAAGGGGTGTGTGTGTGTGTGTGTGTGTGCGCAATTTAATCCACTTTGTCTTTCTTATTGCCTCCTGTGTTTGCAGTGGTGCTCATTGGAGATTCTGGAGTGGGGAAGAGTAACCTGCTGTCCCGTTTCACACGGAACGAGTTCAACCTGGAGAGCAAGAGCACGATTGGCGTAGAGTTTGCCACTCGGAGCATCCAAGTGGACGGAAAGACCATAAAAGCTCAGATTTGGGACACAGCAGGACAGGAGCGCTATAGAGCAATCACATCAGCGTGAGTGCAGGACAGACTGTCTAGACAGAGAAGTAAAACAGTCTTTGGGCTTGTTCATACAGGGAGCTCAGACCTTACATATGATTAGAGTGGGACATATTTTCTATAGTCTAAACAGCAAGGGACCACTTAAATTCATATTTCTACAATTAGTTAGGGCAATTGTGGACATGCAACTCAGTTTGCCCAGATCAGATTTTGTAAGGATATTCCACCATTCGTAGAAGTTTGAATACACAGACGTTTAGGAAGTATATACTATGTGCATTGTAGTTTTACAGTGACCTTCAATAAGGGTTTGAAATTAAAGCCCATCTTGGAATATTAGTATTGAAACCAGGTGTCAGTTCATCATGCTCAGTCATATCTTGTTTGTTTTAGTTGCTAAAAACTGTGGCATTGTTGAGGGATCTGGCATGATCAATCTCTTAACTAATAGATGTTAGTCTATTTTACACATCAAGTTCTGCACTCATAAATGTGATACTTCCTTACTTACCCATGTACTGTTACTATGGCAACCTGTGTGGAAATGCATGTAAATAACATCTGCAGTCTCCAAATACAAACTGGATTTGGGCACTTGAAATCAGATTTAAGAAATGGGTCTGAATTATTGTTACAGTGTGAATAAGGCCTTTGTTTTTATTACCTACTTGTTGCTTATGAAGTTTATTTTTAAAACACGAACATCATGCAGAACAAATTGAGCTAATGACAAACAAACATTTTGTATTTATTTTATACAGGAAAAGGGGAAGGGATGTAAAAAGTAATACAACAAACGTTATGTTTCTTCTTTACCCTTGTCTTGTGCCCATTAGGTACTACCGGGGTGCGGTGGGAGCTCTTTTGGTGTATGACATTGCGAAGCACCTGACCTATGAGAACGTGGAACGTTGGCTTAAAGAGCTACGAGACCATGCAGACAACAACATTGTCATCATGTTAGTGGGCAACAAGAGTGACCTGAGGCACCTCAGAGCAGTGCCCACTGATGAAGCCAGAGCCTTTGCAGGTAAGAGTTGCACCTTTTTGTCTTCAAACAATCTTTTCATCTTCTGTTTTTCTTCACACAATCATGATAGTCATATAAGTAAATTCATGGATTGTTGCTCACATCTTTCAGAGAAGAACAATTTGTCTTTCATCGAGACATCAGCTTTGGACTCTACAAATGTTGAAGAGGCTTTCAAAAATATACTTACAGGTAAGAGATTGATAGTGGTTGTTGCTATCTTTGCTCAGGAAGTCCTAGTTCTGTGGGAACTTTCAACCCAATTGTAGACATTCAGTTAAGACCTGCAATGGGCCCAACATTTGCTTAGTGGTTGCTAGTTTTCTGGAGGTTATTTGTAGTTTGAAAAATGTGAGATTTAGACTTGCAGTTTGCACAGTGCAGATCTCCCCTCCATTGGTGGCTGAATGAGGAGGGGCTAAGAAGGGACTAGTTTAAAGTGGCCCTTTAATTGTGGCCTTGTTAAAGACTTATTCACAACATTGCTACTCTTTTCCAGAAATCTATCGGATTGTATCACAAAAGCAGATTGCAGACAGGTCCGCACACGACGAGTCTCCTGGCAACAACGTGGTGGACATCAGTGTGCCGCCAACTACAGACGGGCTAAAAGGCACCAAATTCCAGTGCTGCCAGAACCTGTGACCCCACCTTTTGCCCTTTCCATGCTGCCTCTTCCTCTGTTCCTCTCACACTTTTCATTGCCGCTTTGCTCCTGTGTATTGTGCAACTGCTGCAACTCTAGCTCCTGTCTTTTTACCTTCGTGTGGTATCCATGTTGACTCGAGTGTTCTCCCTGGTCCTATGAAGTTCTAGATAACATTCCTTTTCCTTTTTAATTGGTCTTTTGTTTGTTTTGTGTGCGTTTCTCCTACCCTCTTGTTATCCAGTGTCTGAACTCATGTCTACATGGTGTGGGGTCGGGGGGGGGGGGTGGGGGGTGTGTGTAGAATTTTGTTTTCGGAAGTAAATCTGTTTGGGCACTGATCGTGTGACCCGCTCCTGAGGAAAGGGATGGTGAGGGATCAGTGTGTTCTGAGCTTCCAGCCGCTCTGAGGAGTTTCCTCTCCTACACTAAGCATGACTTTTATTCAGCCAGGTCCCAGAAAGGGATCCCTGCTAGTTTAACTTTGGCTGAGATGGGCGTGTTCTGCAGAACAGGTGGTTAAGGAACTTGTGTTGTCTGGATCTTATAGATACCAAAGGGAGACTGCAATCATTTCAGTTTTATAAATAAATAAGGTGAACATTTCAGACTGCACAGTCAGCACACTTTAATGTCCTGCACTATTTAGAGCAGAGAGGGGCTTTTGAGTGAATTTTTATTGATTGATCATTGCATTCGGAGCCAGTTATAGCAGTGATGAGGATGCGATGTCTCCTGTTGAATCAGGTTATAAAATAAAAACGACTCCAAGGACTCTTACCACAACCCAGTCTTTGCACTGTTAAGTTATAGTATAGCTGTTAACAGAGAGAACACAGTGGGATTTCAGTGTTTCAAGTCGATCAGCTGTCTGTCAAATTGTCAGCAAAAGAAAAGGTATCACTGTTATTGGATTCTTGTTTGAATTTAAGTGATAACATTTGTGTGGTTAGTTTGGAAATGCCTTATGTTTTCCCATACTGTGATTAAAAAATGCCTTTACTGAAGCGTGGTTATGACATTCACACATCCATGAAGTCACATCAGCTGTTTTGCCTTTTATCAAGTTAAATTGGGATGGAAAATAAACCAAATTACTGTCACTTGTTTCATTATTTATGCTTGATCTCATAGAACAGCATGGATTTGTTGAATTAACTTGATTCAAACGTATGCATCAACCCATAAGTGAAAAATCAACAGTTATTTATTTTGATTCAATTCTGCATTGCTAAAATATTTCATTTTGTAGCAAATAAGGGTACATTTTCAAATCAAGGATTCTGTAGTGCTGAGTGAAGCGTCTGGTGCTGTGAGAGTAAACTTTAACAGTAGTGCACGTGCTGGTCAGCGTATCTTTTGTGGTTCTTGACAGTTTAGTGGTAGAACATTACCACAAATCAGGGGTGCCTAAACCCAGCTGTCTTTCCTAAGCCAAAGTGTGATGTTTGTGGTTTAAAAAAAAAAAACATTGTGTGACACAGGCGGTAGGAAAGCTTTAGGTCTTTTAAAATGTATTTTAAAGTTGCATCAACTTCAGTTTTTTTTAATATTAGATTTTTGTTTGGAATTTTCCTAAATCTGTATAACAGGTTAAATGTAGTTAAATGCATAAGTTTTGGTTGCATCCCCCTTCCCTGTGGGTCAAGGTGTCATGTGACACCTCTTCTTTCTGGTGGGCCAAATTAAACGTTCTCATTGGTTCCTCTTTTCACTTGGATCCATGATAGCTGTTTCGTTTGTAAAGTAGTTTTTGAAATGTACAGACAGGATGTGCACACTGTTACTCACACTTGCAACAGTAATGGAAGAAGAATGAATAAAATGATGAGAAATTGGTAATAATTAGTGACGAATAAAGCAGACACATCTGCTGGTTCCGCAGCCATCAGCTTTCAACAAGAAAATGCAATTTTGATTAATTGTGCTCAGGGTTGTTCGCATCATCTCCATACAGAAGTGGTGGTCAAGTCTAAATAGAATCCAAGTCCTCTGAAGTTACTTTTTTATTTAAGGTATTAGGACAATTTGCTCAGACATTGCATTATCTCCAGCCTGCCTGTGTCCTGATTAAGATACATTAGAAGGGACTGCAGATATTATTACACTGTAGAATAAAGAGTTGCACTGCTAAGCTGTGATCTTTCGTTTGTCCTAACAGGCTGTGTTCACTTTGAATATATTAATATATGGAGTGTTTAAAGATGTTTAGGTACAGCCTTCATGCTCTTGTAATGATGTTATTTGAACAGTGTCCCTTCCCAAACTGTCAGAAAATGAGAGAAAAAAAACATGCAGGAATACCAGTTTTTCTTTTATTTTTATAATTTAATATTTGTCTTGAATGCGTATTTATCTGACATGAAATTCATTTTGTATGAAGAAAAAAAGACAGGGCATTCAGATGTGTTTTTACGATTAAATTTGGCCAACCTTCACTTTTGACCAGTAAAATTGATGCACTATTTTAACCAAATTATGTGTCCCTGCAAAATGACGAGGTGTAAATTCTTATGATACTTTCTGATACCTCCTCAGGTATATCTGCATTCAAATCTTCTTTCCTTTGCCCATTTAGAAAAGTCAACGTGTCCAAATTATAAGGGTTAAATAAGAAGTAGATAGAGCCAGTTAATAAAGAATGTGGATTTAATTTAAGGATAGAATCTAAAAGAGCACAAAGTGGTCTTAAAAGTAAGCAAGTTAGGTTTGAAGATTCAAAGCGGTAGATACCTGAAGAACTGAGACTTGGTAACATCAGTCTCATTTTGTCGAAAGAAATACGTCATTTAACATAGAGGGCCTATGAGTGAAAAGAGATACTCTCAGATTTTAGCACTGTTTTTGAATCTTCAATTTGAGGTGATGAGGCAGTTTAATGCTACCAGTTTGTTTCTCTGTGAAAAGAAAAGAAAAAATCTATAAAAAGCAATATTGCATGTACACTTGACTGTTACTTTATTGTCTTATTTGTCTTTATTGAGTTAAACTGGCATGGAAAATAAACCAAAATACTATCAGTTTTTATGGTTATGTTTCTTAGTTACACAAATTATATATACACTATATAACAATTGGGACACACCTCTTAATTATTGATTTCAAGTGGCCCCTTACTTCCAGTGAAGGGCAATCTTAATGCTTCAGCCAAGACATTTTGGACAATGCCATGCTTTCAACTTTGTGGACATGGTTTGGAGAAGAACCTTTTTTATTCCAGCATGACTGTCCCCCCAGTGCACAAAGCCAGCTCCATAAAGACATGACTGGATGAGTTCAGTATGGAAGAACTTGACTGGGCCCCCCAAGCCCGGACCTCAACCCCGTCCAACACCTTTGGGATGAACTGGAATGGAGATTGCGAGCCAGGCTTTCTCATCCAACATCAGTGCCTGACCTCATAAATTCTCTACAAAATGAATGGGCACGAATTTTCCCACCTGCAAGATCTTGTGGAAAATCTTCAAAGGAGTGTGGGAGCTGTTACAGCTGCAAAGTGGGCCATATTAAGGTCTATGTGTTTTAATGCAATATAACATCGGCGTCCCAATACTTTTGTCCATATAATGTAAGTATAAAAATAGGAGGGGAATGATGTTAATTGTATTATTAAACAGCCTCGCTGCAGCCCTTCCTCATAAAAAGTCCAATTCTCATTATTGGGAATAGGGACTATCATTCTTGGGCTACGCGAATTCAGAAAGAGACTTCACGCAAATGCTGGCGGAGAGGTCTATGGAAACCGTGCCCCTTTACGCTAGTTTCCTAAACAGCGGTATAACGTCGATAGGAGGCCAGAGTCTGTCAGCTGAAAAGAGAGTCTGGGGCCAAAACAACAGTCACTGTTTTTAATTTTCACACCACATTTCCTTATTTATATCGGAATCCACTCGTTGAGACGATACCCCAACATGAAATCACAACAGGTGAGCATAAAATGGTTATATAGTATAGTAAATTGTGTAATTTTGCGTATTGTGCTAACATAGGTTAGCAGGAGCCGGCTAGCATGAGCTCCAACGTTAAGATTGTTTAAATTTAACAGCCCGTTTTTGTGTCTGACATCCATATTTGAGTCCATATATTGTTTGGAGAAGCTGTAATGGTGTTCTCTTGTGCTTTTCTGTCGAAGAATCAATTAAATCTGCTTTAAAAGTGTGTCATTAGCCAACTAGCTGGAGACGGGTTTCCTTGTTTTGGTGTCTAGCAGGCTCGTTAGCTTGTACTGCTTCCAAAGCATTTAACGAAATTACACACAGAGGCACGGATTAAAGATTATTCTTAACGACTAATGTCAGTTCCTTATGTCCTTCGTACTGAAATGATGTCTGTTAACTTCATACATTTGATTACAGAAGCTTCGTGTATGTGAATATTTGTTTTTAAAAAAAAACAAAAAAACAGCTACATCACACTTTTGACAGCCGCAAATTTGGGTGACCTAGTGGTTAGGGACGTGTCACCGTCATTAGAAGGTCGTGGGTTTGAATTCCAGGACTGCTAATTTCACAACTGAGGTAACATGGAGCAAGGCACCATCCCCGCGCACTGCTCCCCACTGCTTCACTTGGTGAATGGGTTAAATACAAAGAAGCATTTCGCATTGATCACACTGTGTTGTGTTGTTTTCACGCGTGACTATAAGGGGGAACCTAACTTTACACCCACAACAATTCTAGCTCTTTTCCTTCACTGACAAAAACATAAGACCCTCCCTCTCTATACTGATAGTGGAAACTGCTGTCAAAATGTTGCTGTTGGGTATGAATGCTGGATTCTGATCAATCTGGATGTCTTGCTTCTCTGTGCTGTGTCCCTTTGTCTCTGTGTGAAGTGGTAGGATCCAGGTGAGTTCAACTGTGGGAGCGGAAGTTGCTCCCCTATTCCCCCTGCACTCCCCTGTCCCCTGCCCCCCTGGACGGATCAGACATGACCACAGGGGAGTGTTGCCACCTCCCAGGTTCGCTGTGCGACTGCACTGGCAACGCTGCCCTGTCCAAAACTTTGGAGGAGTTGGACAATCGCCGGGCACAGTACGTCACCCAGGTCACAGCCAAAGATGGACGGCTGCTCTCGACAGTTATCAAAGCCCTGGGCACACAGAGGTGAGACGAATGGCTTATAGAAATGTCTTAGCTCAGTGATGCTTTGGATGGAAATGAACAAATAAAATGTGAAGGAATTTGACTTGCAGTCCCATCAGTAGTTAATCAAATAATGCCAGTTTTGAAGTTCTCAGAAGATAAAGGACCATTGAAGGAAGTATTGATGGCCTGAAATTCATGGTCAATTTTAATAGCTTTTTATTAGTCAATTAAAACCAAATTAAAAGCTTTTAACAATGTGTGAAGCATTTTAAGACTGTTAAGCTAAATTTGTGTCATCAGTAAGTGTGCTTTTATAAATATGAAGCCGGAATGCTATACTGGTGCCTTTCAGACCATAATCACCTAAATAAGGTGTTTATTTTAACACAGACAAATGTCTTCATGCTTGTTGTATCAAGGATGAACTGCCATATGAGTGACTGAGGATTGATGTCAATAGCTTGGACTAGATTTAAATAAGAAACACTATTTCTTGTGATCTTTAGGATAAACTGCTCTTCCCCTGTTTTCAGCGATGGGCCGATTTGTCGAATCTGCCACGAGGGGGGGAACAGCGAAGGCCTCCTTTCGCCGTGTGACTGCACAGGGACGTTGGGCACGGTGCACAAGAGCTGCCTGGAGAAGTGGCTGTCCTCCTCGAACACCAGTTATTGTGAGCTGTGCCACACAGAGTTCACCATCGAGCGCAGGCCCAGGCCCCTCACAGAGGTAACAAAGGTCAATGCCTTTCGCCTTTGTCTGCATGGCTTCTTTCTGACTATTCCTCTTCTATATATGTGTGTGTGTGTGTGTGTGTGTGTGTGTGTTTGTGTGTGTACTTTAGCTTAGTGTATTGTGTTTTGGCATCTTTCTCCTTCTATCTAAATTGCAATTGGTGTGTAAGCCTATTCAAAAGCTGTCCTAGTATAAAATACTTTTATTCAAAATGGAAGAGAATGACCCTTTCTAACTTATCCTTAATCCATATCGCCTGTGTCTCTATAGTGGCTCAGGGACCCAGGGCCAAGGAATGAGAAGCGCACCCTCTTTTGTGACATGGTGTGCTTTCTTTTCATAACGCCTCTGGCAGCCATCTCAGGGTGGCTGTGTCTGCGGGGGGCACAGGACCACCTGCACTTCAACAGCCGTCTGGAGGCAGTGGGCCTTATTGCTCTCACCATCGCTCTCTTCACCATTTATGTCCTCTGGACTCTGGTAATGTCTGCCTGGCTACATGCACACTGTTAATTAAAAAAAAACAAAACATGGCAATATATAGGAAGCAGGGTTAGAAATTTAGAATCTAATTTAAAATATATAAAACATATATATTAGCCAGGAAAGATGAGCTGGTGTAGCTCTATGTCATGCTTGCATTGGCCAAGTATGTTCAGCACTAATGCTGCATCATGGTCACACTGCATTGTTGCCTACGCTATTTTCTTCACCAGGGTGGAGGAAATGTACCATAAGTTTGGAGGCTCTGGATGGGAAGTGTTTTGTTTGGAGGGAGTGTATATATTGGTGTATAGGTTTGCTGATGTGAGCCTGTGAATTAATTTCATGAGTTCATTTCTTTATAACTGTGAGTAAGAGGCAACGTTGTAGTGACGGACGAGTAGTTCCTCAGTTTCCTCAGTTTGTGTTTTTGAGGTTTGTAGATTATGCTGAATCGCAGGGTTTAAGTTTGCCTAGATTATGTTAAAGTAAAGTAAAGTGAAATTAGCTGCTAACTAATTTCTTTCACAAGAAATTAGTTATACTGCCAGGTCAGTTTTACTTGCGGTCTTTGTGACTGCAGAAAAATGCGAAGAAATGTACATTTTATTATTATCATCATTATTATCATTCTTTTTACATTTTGTTTTATTAGGCATTATTTGCTATATCATTTCATTCTTGTTTAACCATAACCATAATGTTTAACCATAATGTGTTTTGAGTCCTGATTACATCGCTGTATTTTAACGAGTGAGAAAAAATATTTCCCAGCAATATTATACTTCACCTTCTGCTTCCACCACTCCACCCATTATCAAAAGAAAACACTCCCTTGCCTCAGATTTCCTCCTAATACCACTTGATTCTGTGAGATATGTCACAGTAAGAAAGAAAGAATTAGTGTTCAAGGGAAAAACAAAAGCTGAAAAATGGCACCTGATGTTCAGATGTAAATGTTATGCATCTGTTTAACAAAAAGTTCTTGGATTATTTCTATACACAGATAATGGGCAGCTGGTGGTTTGGCATTGCATAAAACACATTAAAACAAAAAGGTTTGCTTATGACCGAGGGTATATCTGTAAAGCACCTTTTAACTGAGTGAATCCTCCTTTCCACAGGTGTCATTCCGCTACCACTGTCAGTTGTACTCAGAGTGGAGACGAACCAATCAAAAAGTGCGCCTGCTCATTCCAGACGCCAAGGGTGCCCACTCTACTCAGCATTCCTTGCTCTCCACCAAGCTGCTGAAAAAGACCGCAGATGAGACCATAGTATGAGATCCATGGTATTTTTTTTTCTGAAGGGGGTGGGGGACACGATAAAGCATTGTTCTATTAGCGTGCTAAAGGTTCTTGATGCACCATGCCATCAAGCAGAGCCACCGCACTTTGGATGCATTCTTTTCTATTTAATCCTTTTATCTAAATATGTGAGCACTTCTGTTTTTTTGTTCTTTTTTAAAAAAAATCCCACCAGTCTCTTTTTATTGTGTGTGGGTTTTTCTCTTTTATTTTGAGCTTCTGTAAGTCATTTTATAGTTTAGGAATGATTCTGTTTATTTGCCTACTCAGCCATAGGAAGGCCCCATACCGAACAGTATGCTTTATGTTTGATCCTCAGAAATGAATAGGAGAATGGGTACAGCGTAAAGAGAGACAATTACAGGAAAGCAGGAACAGCTGCTGAAGCTTAGAACCAAACTCTTATTTTGGACAATTATAGTTTTGGTGTTTTTTTTTGTTTTTTTTTTTAATTTTTAAAATTTTTTTAAATTTCTTTAAACTTTTTTGCATCTTGATCGGACGAAAAATTGGCAGAGGTCAGTTTTTGAGTAACTTAGCCCTTGTGGTTCACGAAGACATACTTGATATATGTGTTATGAAAGCTTAAAGCTTTGTTTCCTGAGTTTTAAGCCCGTTTGGTGATTTTGAAGTGTTACAGAATGACAGGGCCCTGTGTGGCCTGCCAGCGGAACAGGCTGTAACGGAGTGAGGTGCAAGCACTGGACCTCTCATACATACTCCTACAGAGCGGAAAAGGAAAACAGACCCTAATAGGAGTGTGCAATAAGATACTGTCCTTTCACCTTTCAGTATGAGGCACTGTACAGCCTCTGACATGCACAGTTTTGCATGCTTAACTTTCTTTTTTTGTTTTTTTTGTTTTTTTAAAAAATCTAATCAAATTAGTGACTGTTAAAGTTGCTATCTCAGATTTCATCTGTGGATCAGCTTAGGCTACATTTTCACACCAAGTGTCTCCAAAATGAGTAAAAATGGCATGCAGCAGTCCTACAGTGGTAGCAGTTAACGACTTAATGATGATATAAAGTAGCCTAGATGTGTCCTGATCAAATGTAGATATGTGTATGCATTCAGGATCCCTTGGGAAATGTCTCAAGCATTATTTTAACTTTGTAAAGAGAAGTGATGAGCACGCATTAAGACTTAACACTTTGGTTCATTATTATGACGGATTAACATTCAAATGACTCTTTGTTTTGAATATGTTCCAGCTACCAGTGGCTGATAAGACTGTGGCAGTGTGAAAGGGAAAGGTGTGTGCGTGTGTTTGTGTGTGTGTGTCTGTCTGTGTGCTTGTCTGCGTGTGCACGCATTCACATATGCGTATTTATGCATATACCTGTTTTTGTATTAAGGTCTGTATTTTTGTGTTGTTTAATCATTTCTGGAGAGCGTAATTGGCAGAGATGTATGTTGGCAAACTTTATGGTTTTGTAGCAGTTTTACGTTGTTTAATATACCGTTTTTTTAGGAACATATGTCTGATAACTGGGGAACAATTGGATTTCCATGCATTTACAGCACTCCAACTCCAGTACGAAGCAAACAAGTTTGTCACTGACACTTCTACATGCTATATGTTACAAGCATGATGTGTAAAATGCCACTGTTAGAGCTAACATTAAAGGGAAAAGTATTGGCTTGGATTTTTCACAATGGTAGGCCCAGCTCTTAATGGCTTTATGGACTTCTTGACCAAAGCAAGGCCTATATGCAGTTTTCAGTTGACAGTGTCCCTGCTCTGAAGGCTTGGTATCCAGTCATGCTGAAAGCGTCTGTCAGCTATGTCTGATCTCCTTTTTCTGCAGAGATGGACTGTATTTAAGGAGGTCCAGATGAACCCTGTCCATGTCCACATATTAATGGGCAGTTCCGCAGATTTTCTATTTTTCTGCAGTCGTTGAAATGTAAAATCATTTAGAATATTTGAATGTGAAATGACTAACTCTGATTTCTTTACAGTGGTGGTGATTGGAACCAGGGATTGCAACACAAATATGACCAATATGTTTACCATCAAAAACCACCAATGAACCTTCACGCATCTTGAGGGTTTATGGTGGCAAAACTGTGGTAAAACTGGAGGAAAAAACAAGTTTTATCTAGACACTACTGCCTTAATGTAGTTTAGGCCAAGATCTTTTCAAAGTAGGTGGCGCATTCATAAGCATTTCGGGGTGGTGGTGGCCTAGTGGGTAGGATACTTGCCTCTGGACCAAGAGGTCATGGGTTCAAATCCTACCTTCAGCAAACCACCACTGGGTTCCTGAGCAAGACCCTTAACCCCAAATTGCTCCAGGGAGACTGACCCCCGTAGTTAGGGAGTGGAAGTCGCTTTGGATAAAAGTGTTCGCTAAATGTCATAAATGTAAATGTAAATGTAAATGCTTGAGTCCTCTGCATTCAATCCATTCAAGCAGTGGGCTGCTGACAGTGGCACCCATGGAGCAGAGTGGGTAGAGTACATTGCTCAAGGGTACCTTAGTGGTGCTACTGGCAGTTGTGGGATTCTTAACTACAACCTTCCGATTACAGGGGCAACTCCCTAACCACCAGTCCACCAGCTGCCCATAAACATGAATAAATTGATAAATGTCAGACCTCAGTCTGGACCAGAGAGTAGGCATACGTAGTAAACCATAAATTAATAACTAATTTAATAATTTAAAAAAATGTCTGTGTATTTACTGAGAATTCAATAACCACAGACAGACAATTAGGCTAAAATTTGGTAGCATGAGCACATCTAGAGCATAAAACAAATCACACTTGATCCTTGTTCCACAGTGTTATTGGACCATGAAATATAGATATAGTTGACATTTATCTGCCATTATTACACTCTTATCTGTATGAGGGTTTGCACTGGTCAAGAAACATCACTTATGTACTTGCTGCCTATTTGGTGGAACTTTATTCATTATTCAGATTAATTAGTCGATCCATATTCTGATTTCATGTTACATAAGAAGAGATAGGCTGCTTGAAATTATTACTCTTAAAAAACAGTTTGGCATCTAGCCAACAATAGGAATGCAAAAAAATGGCTTTACCTTTTCACCTCGATCTCCTCTTTCACCCTGTTGAAAAACAAAATCTGCACATGTTAAATGTTCAAAGGTCAGAGAGTGCTGGAGAAAGGGAAAAAAGGTAAGATCATATCTGGGACTAAGTTTGCCTAAGAAATGAAGCTTGTCTTACAGCTACTTCAGATGACCTCAGAACTAAGGAACAACCCATTCTCCAGAGCCTCAGTTTAAAATGAAACATAACAACTAAGAGAAAGGCAGACACGAGTATTTGATATAAGATACAAATATTTGCATTGATGAACAAAATCAATGTTTGTCTGAAAATCCTGTGGAATGAAAACGTTCTGGAGAGTGATGACAGTCAATATTCCTCCTGTTTCTTATGAAATGAAAGTGATGTGACTCTGCAGATGAATTTTCAAGTGCCAAAAAGACTGAGCATGTGAAAAAATAATGTCACCATAATATTCATGCCTAAGCAAAGTTAATATTTTTGTGGATATGGAATGGATCTCCTGATGAAACATAAATTGTGCACATGACATTGCAAAATCAAATTGTGCACAAACCTTGGCACCAGGCATTCCATCTAATCCTGGCAAACCCACCTCCCCCTATAAACAGCAGAACACACAAGTGACCCAGTCAATAACCCCACACCGGGAGCCATGGGCCATGGGTTAAAAAAAGAGTATCAGGAGTTTAGTCTAAATATCAAGTATCGTCTGTCAGTTCTTTTTGGAACTAAGGAAGAGTAGATTGATTCTACTGGACATGATTGTTTTTGATCTAATTTTCTGCAGACATTTACTATAAAAGAGCTTTGTCATAGTTTTGCTTGTTTAACTATCATGATGCAGTGATACTGGCTAGTTGTTGTACTGCACTGCACTGCTTTGTTTTCAATTTACCACTTCTAAATTGAACCCCTTAGGCTCGTTTTATCTATACACAAAAATATTTTTGGAAAAGTGAAGACTTTTGGTTTAGCAAAGCTAACATAAGCCTATGAAGAAGTCCTTGTCAATACCATGGTTATTACACTTGATTAGGCCATTTTAAAAAACACTTTTAGTATCTGTAAAGGACCCAATTTCCAGCTTAATCCAATGGAAGATATGACACTGTTAAATACCTATTATTATTGTTGTTGCATTTGTTTTTGTGAGCTCGTGCTTCCTTCTTGTATTTTGCTTGTTTTTGTATCTGAACACAACTGGTTTCCAGCGGATGACATCCAGATGCTGTTTTTTCAATGGACTAGCAGAAAGTAGCGCATGGACTACATTTCCCAAGGGGCACTGCAATTGAGTGGTATAACACATTTTTTTGTGACACTTATCGCCTCAGGTTCTTTGTTTTTTGGGATGACATGCTTGGCTTCAGTTAGTCCCTGCCACACATTACAGAGAAAGTTCATTTGAATGCTTTAGCTCCATCCGAAGCAGCACAAGAGATAGTACATGTTTAATATGTGATTATCTTGAAGTGATCTGACTGAAATACGAACTTTCTTTATTAAGCTACTATACAATGGTGATATGTTAAGCTAAAAATAGGAGGCAATGCATTTTGTTTGTGCTCTACTCAGGTCTTACGTTGGTTCATTAGTTCACTGTCACTAAGATTTCATTAAGTCAAGAAAACCATCAGTCAGCTTTTGACCATCTTTCAGTGGGGATGCTACAGTATTCCAAAAAACTTTCAGTGGATGGTTCTTTAAAGTACCATTTTTGGTAAAAGACATGTGTGAGTGTAAAGAATTTTTGCAAAAATACTTCAAATAATGGCCACACTTGAAGGATTTTCTTTCAACCAGATTTCCAAGTAGAGCCTAGCAATACCAGGGTTACCATCATTATCAAGAAAAATTATGTCTCAATATACTTTTCTACTTATATTATAATGTCAGTACTACTACATGTTTCACTACAAATATGGCATAATTCATCTTGTTTAATGAGGTTTAGCTACCCACACTTGTTAGAAAAATAGTGCCACATATGAACTGTTTTAGTACTGGTTTAATTCCACTGTTATAAATGAGATGTGTGAAAAACCTTTCACGCCATGTAAAGATACCATTTTATACAAAGATTTGTTACACATTTAAGGGTTTAGTCCCAAAATCTTAACATTAAATTGAGATTTTTTAAACTTTAAAATAATTCTTTCTATTTCTAGAAGCTTAATTAATTAAATATACTATCAAAAATCTATCAAATAACTTTGAGTAAGAAATGCTAAGGAACCTGACCATTATGAAAGAATCTTTTTAATAGATCATAAAGGTGTAGTTCATAATATGTTCATTCTTCCTTTATTTTTTATTTTTGGTCACTCTCACAAAGCCACTGAGGTCACACTGGAAGGTACACTATATGGCTAAAGGTATGTGGACACCCACTTACGCAGTTTCTGAGTTCAGGTGTTACAGCAACACTCATTGCTACCAAGTGTATAAAAAAAGAACATGTTCAAGCAAGTTTCACAGACAGCCTTGGAAACAGAATTTGTGACACGGCAATATCAAGTAGCAGGATTCGACCTGTGCTTCAACTCTGTTTGTAAAATGTCTGCCCTACTAAATCTGCCCTACATCTATCAACAGTAAATGCTCAGCTCAGCTCAGCCACACAGCAGTAGACCACTCAAACTCACATTGTGGGAAATCAAGAAGAAGTGTAAAAATCTCCTGTCCTCTGTTGCATCACTCATTACAGAGTTCCAAACTGCCACTGGAAGCAACATTAATACAAGAACTGGGAGCCTCATGAGATTTCCATGACTGAGCAGCTCCACAAAAGCCAAAGATCATTATGTGCAACACCAAGCTTCGGCTAGAGTGGTGTAAAGCACATTGACACTGTACTCTAAAGCAGTTGAAACATGTTCTCAGGATTAATGAATAATGCTTCTCTATCTGGCAGCCTGATGGATAAACCTGGGTTTGGCAGATGCCAGAAGAAAACTGCCCACCAGAACACATAGCACCGACAGTTTGGTGGAGGAGGGATTATGGTCTGGGGCTGTTTTTCTGGGCTCAGCCCCTTCATTCCAGGGAAGAGTTATGTTAACACTACAAAACAATTTTACACAATTATATGCTTCCAACTTTGTGGCAACAATTTGGGAAAGGCCCTTTCAAGTTCCAGCATGACTGTGCCCCTGGGCACAAATCAAGGTCCATAAAGACATCATTTGATGAGTCTGATGTGAAGGAACTCCAGTGGTCTGTACAAAGCCCTGAAGTCAGACCAACTGGTTGAACTGGATGAATTGGAACATCGGTTGCGAGCCAGGCCTTCTCGTCCAACTTCAGCCCGATCTCACAAATGCTCTTTTGACTGAATGGGCACAGATTCCTACAGACACACTCCAAAATCTTTTGGAAAGCCACTGCATAAGAGTGGGGCCACAAGTGGGTTGGGGGTGGGTTTGCATTTTAATACCCATGGTTTTAAAATGGGATATCTTACACTCTTATATACAGTGGTGTGAAAAAGTGTTTGCCTCCTTTCTGATTTCTTATTTTTTTCCATGTTTGTCACACTTAAATGTGTCAGATCATCAAACAAATTTAAATATTAGTCAAAGACAACACAAG
>JBBJLS010000039.1:9852495-9872420 GCA_037577275.1 Bryconaethiops microstoma | reverse complement strand
AAGAGGTCATGGGTTCAAATCCTACCTTCAGCAAACCACCACTGGGTTCCTGAGCAAGACCCTTAACCCCAAGTTGCCCCAGGGAGACCCCTGAAGTTAGGGAATGGAAGTCGCCTTGGATAAAAGTGTCTGATGTACGGCGTAAATGTATTATCTTCTGTGAGGTATTTTTCAGAGGCATTAAAAGCTCTAGAGGTCTGGTTCCTATCACCAACACTGTCAACTCCTCTGACTCCATAGGTTTCTTTAGAATTGAGCATTTCATATCAAACGGCTTGGAATGACTTTGTTCACATCTTCACCATTTATTTATGCAGGAATTTTGAAAACAATTGGTGGAACCCTTTTAAGAAAATTGGACATGCTTTGTAAATTTGTAGATACCTCTCATATCTATGGATGGCACTTGAGAAGCAGTTTTGCTCACAGTGTGTGTGTGTGACTGTGTTTAGGCACTGGGGCCATGAATGTTCGATTGACTGACCGACTGCTGCACTTACACTAATGTACAAGACTGGCCTGACCAGTCTAAGGAGTCGGCCTTTGTTAAATGTTACGCTGGCCTTCCACAGTGCCACATACACCGATCAGCCACAACATTAAAAGCACAGACGGTTGAAGTGAATAACATTGATTATCTCATTGCATCTGTGAAGGAGTGGGAAGTATTGTGCAGTAAGTGAAAAGTCAGTTCTTGAAGTTGGTGTGTTGTAAGCATGAAAAATGGGTGGGCATAAAGACTTGAGCGACTTTGAGAAGGGTCAGATATTGATGTGTCAGAACATCAACACAGCAGGTCTTGTGGGGGATCCTGGTATGCAGTAGTTATCTACAAAAAGTGGTCCAAGGAAGAACAAGCAGTGAATCAACAACAGGGTCACGGGCGCCCGGGTGGGTTCACTGATGAGCATAGGTAGCGAGGGGCTAACCCATGTGGTCCGATCCAGCAGAAGAACTGCTGTAGCATTAATTCCTTTTAAAAAGTTAATGCTGGCTCTGATAGAAAGGTGACAGAACTTGCTGTGTACCTGCAGACCGGTCAGCAGGCCCATGCCGACCCCTGTTTACTACCGAAAGAGTCTACAATGGACACATCTGAACATCAGAACTGGACCATGGAGCAATGGAAGGTGTCCTGGTCTGATGAATCATGTTTTCTTTTCCATGCTGTTTTTGTGACACAAAGTTGGCCCACACAACATTAAGCAGGTGGTTTTAATGTAATGGCTGATTGGTGTATGGATGGGTTACATAAAAAAGGTGCTTGCTTTTATAGATGGAGTGAAAATACATGGACAAACCTCTAGTCTAAACTACAAACCCTTCTCATAGTGCTGTTGCACTGGTCACCACCTCCGCATTGATGGGGTGAACGTTACTACAGAGATTTCGTGCAAATTATTGTTTACTTCTTTCATGTGTCACTCCACAGTCTAAGCGAATCCTCTTCAAGGACAGTGGTATGTTTTGGAAAGCTGTGTGCAATAGATATTTTAGAAGCTTATGACATTAACTGTAATTTTTTTACTTTTTTGGGGGGGGAGAAGGAAAAGTGTTGACAAACTTCTCTCTGTAGTATTATATCATAACTGTTGTGTGTCGCAGGATCGAGTAGCTTTTGGGAAGAATTTGCACTTTTGTGCTGATCGCAGAAGCCCAATTTTTACCACAACGGGAGAAACTGTAAATCTGGTCTCAGATCAGCTGCTAAGCGCATTTTCACCATCTGACTACTGCTCATAGTTTCACTGTCTATTATTGGTGTGCTTCCATCTGACATGTTTGCCTTTTTTTCCCTTTCTGGGCCATTTTCTGTTTTATTTTGCAATGTGAGGTAATTAAAAAAAAGAAAAAAAGCAAGAGTGCAATTTCAGTAATACTACAAATGCAATTCTTACCTATAACCTTAACCTTAACAGTACATGTAAGATTATTATTACTATATAGATGTAGAATATGAAGGACTACATTCAAACAAGAAGAGGAAAACAATGTTGGGCTTTTTTTAATACTTGTAAGTGGACGCCCATGAGTTCCCTCCGCTATGCAAAAACTGCAAGTATAATTAAGCGGCTGAGAGGGTACTTCTTTACTGTAGTGCTACAGCTGACCCAATCTCTTCTTTTCACCTGAGAAACATGCATGCTCTGTATTGTATTCTTCTTATTGTTTTAAGCCATATTGCACTTTCACAGATTTATGATTGGAAAAATATATATATTTTTCCATATTAGACATTTCGGAGGATTAAATTAAAAACCTCATTGATATGTCTGTCCATCTTTGGATTTGGCGAGCTGGTCCACTTTTGTTGCATTAAAAAAAATGTTTAAGACCAATCACGTCTTTCTGTATTAAAAATAAGCAACTGTAAACATTGTACACAGTTTTTGATTTGTTTTGTCATGTCACCATTGTGTTTTAATGTATTCATACTGTATGTATCATTTGCGATTGTATGTCTTCATTCACTCATTCAGCACCAGATTTTTATCACTCGAACCCATTTTTTGAGATACTGTATGTTTATGTAGTGCAGTGGATAAAGAACGGTGTGTCTGTATCGTCCTCACCAAAATATGTTGGTGCTTGCAATCAGCCAAGAAAAGTGTGCAAAGCAAATTAAAAAAAATTATGCTCTGGATCTGAAAAATGAAGCCCCGACTTTTCTTCATCCTGACTGGTGTTAGACTTTTACACCTCCTTCAAATTCAGCCATGGATCAGAATTGATGTTTTTGCCTGTATTCAAATTTGATAGCTTTTTAGGAGCTTTTAAATGACATTTTATTACTGAGTAGTTATCCCCAATCATGCTCAGAAAAACAGAAGTAATTGTGAATATACCAAACAGTGTATTAATACACAAATGAATAAGTTTCACTTTATACGGTGCCTTTTACAATCCATGTTCTCTTTTCAGTGCTTATAAAATAGGACCAGAGTGCTGGTCAAAGAGGAAGATGTTTAGGAGAAACTTGGAGAATCAAAAAGTAAAGACTGATGAACTAGGAAAAAAGAAATACACTATATGAACAAACGTATTGGGACGTCTGACCATTACACCAACAGGTACTTTAATGCATTCAAATCCATAGACTTTAATATGGAGTTGGTCCCCCTTTGCAGCCATAACAGCTTCCACTCTACTTGGAAGGCTTTCCTCAAGATTTCGGAGTTTCTGTAGGAATTTGTGCCCATTCATTCTGTAGAACATTTATGAGGTCAGATACTGATGTTGGACGAGAAGACCTGGGTCGCAATCTCCGTTCCATTTCATACCAAAGGTTTTGGATGGGGTTAAGGTCAGGACTCTGTGTGGACCAGTCCAGTTCTCCCACACTGAACTCATCCAACCACGTCTTTATGGACCTTGCTTTGTGCACTGGGACACAGTCATGCTAGATTAGAAAAGGTTCTCCCCCAAACCGTCCACAAAGTTGGAAGTATAGCGTTGTTCTAAATGTATTGAGTGTTCCTGTTTTCTTTACAATTAAAGCATCAAATAGCCGATTCTAAGAAGGTCTACAAAGAAATATAAATGTTTTGTCGAATCGACAACATGGATTGCAAAAATATACCATATGAGCACTAGATCCTTCATAAAAAAAATTGACTATAAAAACATACGACCATATCGAATGCATTTTCTCTTATCCCACCCATATTCAGACAAGCCCCGTAGCTCGTACACCCTAACAGCCCACAGATTGGACGGTGAAAAAGTCTATCATATTAGTAGAAACCTTCAGCCAATAAGATGTGAGTGTTGGGCGCTCCGAGAACCAATCGCTTTGCGGGATTTGCGGGAGGCGGGATTAATCCTGAAAACGGGTGTACAGAGGTCCTCAAATACTTGTATCCAGTTCGTCTCTTCCCCCACCCGTATTCAGACACACCCGGTCGTTCGTACTCCATAGCAGCCCAGTGAATGGATAGTTAAATAGTCAATCAAACCACCAGCCAATCGATTTGAGAGTTGTGCGCTGCGATAACCAGTTATATTCCGGGGTTTATGAAAGGCGGGATTAATCCTGAAAACCGGTGCACAGACGTTTACAAATATCGGTTTCGTCTCTTCCCTTGCCGCCATTTCAGCAGCCTCGCAACACGTTCTTCTGAAATCTGCCTCAAGTTATCAAAAAAACCTACTTGTTCTGGCATTTAGTTTTCTTTAAAAAAAAGGGAAGACGACGGCTTGAAAAATGTCGACTGAAGCTGCACCAGAGAAGTCCGGACAAGGGTAAGGGCCGTATTTGTAACTCGGGTTGCTTAGAAGTGCTGCGTATGTCGTCGTTTCTGTCTTTATTTGCTGTTTTGTTCGTTTATTTACGCAGTATAGTAAAATATTCTATACCAGAATCTCTTTAGTGCCAAATTCGAACCATTTAAACCTAACGGTAAACGTAAAACTTGCCTCTGTAACCAGGAGGCCCAGCTAACATGCTATGCTAATTCGTTAGCTTGATCGCTAACAAAGAAAAGTGTGTAGCCACTTTACTTAACGGTCATTTCTTTACTTATTTATTTCAGACTATCCCCCTAAATCGACTTATTTTAAAACCAGCGTTAAACTGGATCCAGCTGCGGAACTAAAATCGTGCTGGAAAGACTATTTTACTGTGTTTTATTAGTTTTTGTTCAAAGCTGGTCTAAAAAAGATAGCTACTTGGTTAATACACTGTGTGGACAAAAGTATTGGGACATGCCTTTTTGAGGGTTTGGGCTAGGCCCCTTACTTTCAGTGAAGGACAATCTTAATGCTTCAGCATACCAAGACGTTTTGAAAGACGCCATGCTTCCAACTTTATGGACGCAGTCTAGGGAAGAACCTTTTCTATTTCTGCATGACTGTGCTCCAGTGCACAAGGCAAGGTCCATAAAGGCATGGTGGGATGAGTTCGGTGTGGAAGAACTTGACTGGCCCGTACAGAGCCCTGACCTCAACCGTATCCAGCACCTTGACCACAAAAATGCTCTACAGAATTAATGTGCACAAATTCCGCCCACAGAAACACTCAGAAAACTTGTGGATAGCCTTTCAAGAAGCGTTGAAGCTATTAAAGCTGCAAAGGGGGACCAGGGCTATGTCACTGTACCTGTTGGTGCTGAGATCAAGCGTCTCAGTACTTTTGTCCATGTAGTGTAAATATAATATAAAGGATGATTGGTTTTAATTGTCTTAATAAATAGCCTTCCTCATAAGGAGTCCAGTTAAATTCATCAATAGGAATAGGGACCTGAATTCTTGGACTGCGCTGATTCAGAACAAGGTCGAGCCAGTTGGGCTTTTAAACACAAATTTAACAGACCAGTTATTCTTGTTTAATGTATTTTATGGTCTGTGAACTAAATTTTAAATCAGCCAGGGTTACTTGATCCTTTTTGAGTTGTTTTACAGTGTGATTGACCACATGAATAAATATGGTATGGTTGCAAGAGGTGGTGTATGTACCTTGAACATAAGCCTCATTGAACATGATGATTAATTTGTTTTCTTTCCTTATAGAAATGCAGTCAACGGGAAGTCTGGACATGAAACAAGGAAGGAACGGTCGTCTAAGCGTGGGGGCAATAGATTTGAGCCCTATGGAAACCCTTCCAGGAGATATCGTGTTTTTGTGAGCAACATTCCATATGATGTCAAATGGCAGGCGCTGAAAGACCTAATGAAAGACAAAGGTAAATTTTAGCTATTCATAATGTACAATACTGTTTCCTTTTTGTTGTGTGTATAGCATTGTAAGATTTGGGGAAAGGACATTGAAACCAAAGGTGGTCTTAACACTATTGTTAAAAGGAGCATTGTAGATGGGGAAATAAAAATCCTTGTTGGATGGTGCTGCTTTCAATTTGAGGGCTGTTGTGCAGTTCAGTTCAACTACTGAGCTCTTGTGGTTGCACTTGTGTAGTGCCTTAAATTCCGTTCTGTATGTCTGTGCAGCACTTTGCACCAGTAAGACTGGAAATAACGGCACTGAAAGTGATGTACAATGCTCTGAGAGTTTGCTCTGAGCTCTGAGTTTTTATAACATCTGACTCTCCCAAGTGAATTTGAGGTCACATTTTAATGCTGCGCTATGGGTTTTAGGGTACAACAAATAAAATGCACTCAATTCAGCCTTGTCCTGGCTGGCTAGGTTGTACCATTTAATGTCTGAGAATGGAGAATTTGGTGAATCTCTTGTTCTCAGATCAAGCTGTAAAGTCACTTATGATTGAGTGTATTTTGGGGGATAAATAATATCCCCAGAGCAGGTTTTGTTGCATCTTGGCCTATTGCACGTACAAATGCAAGAGAACCTCTTATGGCCTATGGTGTGCAAGCATGAGGAAAATGTCGTGTCTTTGTGGAAATTGCTGCTTGTAGAATTAAATTGCATTCTCTTTTTTAGGTATGCCAGAGTGAATATTTTTCACAGCAGATCTTCATATTGTACCCTTGACCTGGAAGCGTGTTAGTTTTGTTGGGGTACAGGTCTACAGAGCAAAGCAGCTTCTTAAGCTTGTCCTTGTTCTTATCTGAGACATGGGCATTGATCTGTAAGGTGGTACTTGCTGGATATAGTAAGTGTGGTTATCAAGTTCTTGATTTAAAACAATTGACTAAATACATGGGTATCTTGTATGTGTTCAGTCTGTGAAGACTCACAGCGAGTTTAAAGGCCTCATTACTGGGGTTTTTAAATCTACAGGATCCTTTATTGGAGCTGTTTAGGCGAAACTCTCAATTCATGGGTCGAAAAGAGATTATTTAGTAAGTCAAGTCTTGGTGGTGTCATTGTGGATGGATTTGCAGTTTCTGCAACATTGAGCAGTCTGTTTGCCATAACATTGAACACACTTTGCCTAGATTTGTTGACTGGTTGGGTACTCAGATTAATATTTAAGTTTTGACAAACTTTCAAAACTATTTTGGTTAAATATCCTGAATTAAAGGGTGAAAAAGCTGCAAATGGCCAAGAGTTCCTATGGATGGACTGTGAATGGATCATGAATAAGGATGGGTCATGAGTTCTTAAGGATGGACTGTGATGTATCTTTCGGTTATTAAGGGAGTTGGGATTTCCAGCAAGGACAGCTTAAGAAGTCAATTTAAGATGGCAGCTTGCTTCTTGTAGACCTGTACCAGAATTGTGGTGCTGGGGAGAGGCTCTGGACTAGCAGGCCGAGCTCACTGTCACCGCCCGGTTGTGTGTCTTCTCTAAACCCCCATTGTTTTCTCGGCTTCTCTCCCTTGGTGTGTGTCGTCTGGAATCTGATTTGTAGTGGGTGAGGTAACGTACGTGGAACACTTAATGGACGCAGAAGGCAAATCAAGGGTAAGTGCAAGAGCGAACCTCCCTTTGTCCGCTTGAGTTTTCTTATTACTTCTCCTTTCAATATGGGATGTTCAGACTTGGGGTTTGAGAGTTGAAAATGACGTCGTGGGCGAGTCTTGGCTGAATGCGGATGCCGACTGTGGTTCAGAGTGGAGCCACAGGGATTGTTCACAGCTCCATGGTAATTCTGGCTCTTGGCCATTCAGTCTCTAAGGGCAGTGTCCTGCACTGCCCCTCGAGTCTCATCGGGGACTGACAGTAGTGAATGGTGTTCAGTACCTAATCCTGGTTAATGTGGCTTCACTGATTCTTTGAGATGAGCAACCTGCCCTAGTGGAATAATTATATTGGAGGAACATCCTTGTCTTGATCATTTAATGCTAATTGTAAGTTTTGATGATCGTGTGGATCGTTTAACTGGAGAGCCTAAGTAGAATACTGAATGTGAGCTGAAGTCATGTAGCAATATCAGTGTAAATGAACACCAAGTGTATGAAGTGACTTAACAAAACAATTATCATTAATTTTTTACTATTTGTAACTTTGCAATCCTGTTGCCTAATTGTTGCACTTCATCTGTCTTGGTCTGCTGGTGCCCTGACCGATGCTTCATTTGAACAAAGGGTTGTGCGTAAGTACTTTTCTGTCCCCTTGGTTACCTAACATTTCTCTCCCTTGATGATTTGTATGAATGATTTATCATACTTCCCTTTACCTTACAGAGTGGTTGAGTTCAGAACCGAAGAACTGATGAAGAAAGCTGTGGAGAAGGTCAACAAACACATGATGAACGGACGTCCTCTGAAAGTGAAAGAGGTCAGTGGGGCTACAAGAACAGCTCATTCCAGTAGATGTAAATTAGAAATGTTTTCTTCAGTTATGTAGTGTGAATAATTTTAACTGTTTAAACTGTTTAATCCTTGCAATCTGCTGTCCCTGCAGGACCCAGATGGTGTGATTGCCCAGCGTGAAGCTCACAGGGCCCAAGGTGGTGGTGGAGGACCTCCTGGTGGAATGGGCAGCGGCATGGGTGGTGGAATGGGAGGTGGAATGGGCATGGGTATGGGACCTGGCCCTGGAGGTCCCCCTATGGTGAACATTCCTCCAAGTTTAATGAACAATCCAAATATTCCTACTGAAATTATCCATGGCCTTCAGGCTGGCAAGATAGGAAGTACTGTCTTCGTGGCAAATGTAAGTATTTAAGTATTTGTGTTCTAAGAACATACAAACATATGTGTACAGTTTCCCAAATTGATCTACTTTTGCAGCTTGATTATAAAGTGGGCTGGAAGAAGCTGAAAGAGGTGTTCGGCATGGCTGGGGTGGTGGTCCGTGCTGATATCCTAGAGGATAAGGATGGCAAAAGCAGGGGCATGGGGACAGTCACCTTTGAAATGCCAATTGAAGCAGTTCAAGCAGTCTGTATCCTTTATAAGTGCAGATAAAAGCTGCATTGCTGTGTGGTGTGACTAAATAAATGTCTGTTTTGAACACATGCACGTTTCTCCTTAACCTACATGTTAAGCTATGCTCAACGGACAGCTCCTGTTCAATCGGACAATGCATGTCAAGCTGGTGAGTGATGGTGTCTCTTTTTATATATATATATATAACAGCAAGATTACACAAACAATTGTGCTTGATATCCTTACAGGATGAGAAGTCTTTGCCGAAGGGTGACTTTGCACCCCCTGAGAGAGCACCTTCGCTACCCCGTGAGTGGTGTTTCATTATGTTCTTTTGCCCTTTTTTTGGTTTGTGTTTTTTGAGCCTTGTAGTATTACAGCCATAGAGAATTTTAAAAAAAATTGGTTTTATTCTATCCCTAACACTCCCCATCTCCTTTAATTGTGTGCAGGTGGTCTGAGTGGAATTGGTCTGGGGCTTGGACCTGGTGGGCAGCCGATTGATGCTACACAGCTGAACAGAGGTGGCGGAATGAACAATATGGGGCCTGGAGGTAATGATGTGCTTTCATTTATTATTTTAAGTTGGGGCATTTTCCATACTCACTCATGAGCATTCCCTCTTCATTCATTCATTTTCTCCTCAGGAATGGATGGAATGGGATTTGGTGGCATGGGTAGAATGGGAGGTATGTTCTTGGGCCATTAAATCAACCATTCTTCATTCCATATGGTCATGTGTTTGGCTGTATAAGGCTTTGTTATGCATAATTACAAAAGATGCCTTAATAGTCAGGCTGAATGTGGGGGTTATTTTGTTTTGGAGTTAGTTCTTATAAGTGTCTTAATTTTTAATTGAGAGTTTTTACTTTTTAACATTGCACTCATGATCTAGTTTTCTGGCATCATAAAGTCCAAAAAAGGATTGATTTGAATCATTTCAAATCATTCTGCCTTCTAAACGGGACCTGTGCTGTTTGAGTGACCTTTGACTTGGAGTAAAAATATTTGCTTTCAAAGTGTTTTTATTTCAAAGAATATCCTGGTGTCTGACTTTACATGTTACATGTTCTGTTTGATACATGTTCAGTTGAATGCTGTTTTCAGCCCTAAAATTTCTTGCCTCTTTTTGCAATTTTTGTTTTTAACTCTTTCAGGGATGGATAATTTTGGAGGTGGAATGAACAACATGGATCGCTTTGGGCCTTCTGGAATGGGGAGGATGAATGGTGAGTGGCTTGTGTGTAGGAAAACTTGTTGATTAGCATTCTTGTATAGCTTTCCCACTTAACAGTTTTTTTGTTTTTTTCCCCCCTAGATATGGATCGAGGAATCGGAGCTGCTTTTGACAGAGAATTTGGTGGCCGCAGTGAGATGGGCATGTCTCGTAACAGCTTTGGGGACTCCTTCGACAGAGGAATGGGTCAGTTTTATGATTGGTTGGAAGCGTTTCATTACTAAATTACTAAATAAGATCCTTAAATTCATAGACCTCTTTCTCTCAACTTGCAGGTAGCACTTTGGGGATGGATCGTATGAGTTCTGGCATGGACAGGCTTGGCAGCATGGACCGCATGGCCGGCCTTGACCGTATGGGGATGGATCGAATGGACAGAGTCTCTGATCTGGACAGGCTGGGTTCTGGCTTTGACCGTATGGGCTCCGGCCTGGACCGGCTCGGACCCAGCATGGACAGACTGGGCTCTGGCCTGGATCGCATGAGCTCCAGCATGGACCGCCTGGGTCCTGGTGGCTTTGACCGACTCGGCCCGTCCAGCCTTGATCGCATGAGTGGAGGCATGGATTTCTCCTCACCCATGGGCATGGACAGAATGAATGCTAGTCTTGATCGAATGGGCTCCAACTTTGACCGCATGGGCTCTGGTGGGCTTGACCGCTTCCCTGCCCCAGGGATGGACCGCATGGGCTCCAGCCTGGATCGCATGGGTTCTGGTGGTGTGGGAGGACAGTTTGACAGAGGTGCAGACATGGACCGTGGTAACTTTGGCAGCTTTAGTTCAGGAGGGCAAGGTGGGCCAGGGGCAGGAGCCAATGCCAGAAAAGGCTGTCAGATTTTTGTCAGAAATGTAAGTCCCTACAGGCTGCTCTGTGTAGCTAGTTACAAATTGTGCTTTTATAATCAAAAATCCACTGAATAGTGAAATGTTTTGATTGAAATGTGTGTTCCCCACCGTAGCTGCCATTCGATTTCACCTGGAAGATGCTGAAGGATGCCTTCAATTCATGTGGTGAGACCAATAATCATTTCAGCATGTCTGTTACTCCAGGAGTCATCCTGAAACAAGTCAGTCTGTTTTTGTTTCCTTAGTTCATTTGATTGTGTTAATAATTCAGTGATTGCTTTAACTGTAGGCATTGTGCAGTACGCTGACATAAAGATGGAGAATGGCAAGTCCAAGGGCTGTGGTGTGGTTCGATTTGACAGTCCTGAAACAGCAGAGAGGGCTTGCCGCACCATGAATGGCTATCGACTGAACGGGAGAGAGATCGACGTGAGGATCGACAGAAACGCATAATCCTCTCGTGACCCCAGATCTGCTTTCTCAGCTTGTTACCAAGCTTTCCAAGTTTGTTCCTTCCATTTGTATTAGTGCAAAAATGTTGTATTTTAGGTTTTTGCCTGCTTAAAACTTTTTAGAGACCAAATTTTATTTTTGTTTTTTCTTACCCTCCCCACTTTTATTGTTATGCTTTACAGAAATAGCCTTTTGTTAAAGGCTCATCAATAAATCTGATGTGTTGGCACATTGTGGAATTGCCTTTCTGATAAATTACGTGATTTTAAAATACCAAAACTGAAAAATCACTTTGTTTGGATTTGGAGGTTAATGTGTGTACAATGCCCTGGTAATTGTGTTTACGATTAAGTTCAGTGGATCTGTTGGCTTACCTGAGTCTTTTCAGAAATATTTTTAAGTTTGAACACAATACAGCAAAATTTTTGTGAATATAGGATCTTCAAGTCTTAATCTTGAAATTAGTTTAGGCAGTCCACTTTTTTAAGGACCAGATCACTGCGTAGCTTGCACTAATTGAAAGTGTTTTGTCTCATCAGTCCTACCAATATTCATTTTTCTATTACGCTAAAAACACTGCAAGGAAAACAGCAGTGACATTTTGACATACCATCAAAGTGTACAAATGTGATTTAATTTTCAGCCCAGTTGTTTTAATGTAAAATGTTTTCAAGTAGACAAGGAATATGAGGTTAACTGTGCTTCTGTTGAATTCAAAAGGATGTGAAAAGTCAATTAACAGAACAAATCTGATGTTTATTTGTCAAGTAATTGTTCAAGATATCAACTGGACAGGACAGTGCAAATGGTGACCCTTTAATAACTGACGCTGACGATTATGAAGAGCTCTGGATGAAAGTCTCTTGTACTTCTGACCACAAAACACAGGATTGCGTTTTTATACTAGTCAATATTAAACTGACGCATTTCTGCACATCATTTCAAGAACTACAAAAAAACATGAGAAGCACAGATTCCAACGACAGAATAAACGAACAATAAGTGTCTCCACAGTAAGGATGTTTGTTAGTGTGCGTTAAGATCCATGCAATTTAGAAATTATGGGCTTCAGACCACAATATGACAACTATTCAAGGATCGCGAATCCAGAGACATTGATGTGGACGGTGACGAGTAGGTAACCAAACACTGTTCTGTTTGTCCCACAGTTTTGATGCACATGATGAATACAACAGTCTACACTTACTGCAGATTTACCACCTCTAATGTACAGATGAGGGATGAGAATCCAGCTTCACCACATGATTTTCTATTCTCGCAAGGAAAAAAGATTAAAACAAAAGGGTAGGGAGAAGTCTGCAGAATTCTTGGCACGTTTAAGGTCTGTATCCTGGCTATAGGGATTCACACCCTTTAAGCAATGGGTAGGTAAATTTAAATGGCTTACACAGTAGTGTGTGTACCATTGTATTACTTGCAGAAAGGAGTCAGGCTGTTCCTCATGGCCAAGCAGAACCTCAGGAAAAGAACCGTAAACCTGGTTCTGTGCTCAAGAATCTGTGTCCCTGCTTTACAGGCTCTGCACAAATGGTTCCATGAACACAACCATGATTACTAAAGAAAACAAAACAGGAATGTCATTTTTAGGTTACGTTGGTTATCATGGTCAACACTGTGCTTTTAAGCTGTTAATATTTACATAAGATGGCATTCAAATAAAATAAAAAAAAAAAGCTGTACAAGATAAAAAAGATTTAACATTTAGTTATACACATGACAAAACAATTACATTACTATATAGAAAAACAGCATATTAATCTGTATGCAGTATTCCCTCTCAAAAAAGAAACCAAGATCAGGAATTACTTTTCTGTATTAGAAAAGGTATTTTTCTTATAATAGCTTTGTAAGGAGTCCATCCACAGTCAACATGGCTAAATGTGAAGCCCGAAACTAAATGGTGCTGATTCGTTAAATGGGACGCTGCCCACTCTACTGTGGCTACAGGCTGTACTGTGCATAGTATTAATGCTAAAAGACTCATTCTTATTCTGTAACCTATTAATCCTTACTCAGGTCGCAGGTACCCGGAGCCTATCCTGGGGACAACTTGCGCAAGCCTGCCGCAGGCTAAAAGACTCATCATGGGGAAATGTATTAGGATACTGATGTAAAACTAGTTTTCCACATGTTTGGCATCGATTAAATAACATTTGTTGTGCTTTTTTTTTTTTTGCCATGTGTCAAAGGCAGCCTCAAAAACAAACTACCTGCACTACTGATTAAACAAATAAAGCCAGTCGTGGTGAGCGACGCCCTCTAGTGGACCCCTAGAGGTACCCCACAGTGAGAGGGAATACTGCATTGCCAGGTTTGTGTTATTTAGTAGTGTTCAGGAGGCAGCGTCTCCCTTTGCATTGGCTGGACAGGATCTGCTCTGCCCTCACAGGCTAAAACCTGTACAAGTCCTACTGGCCCTCTTTGGGTGAGGAGGGGGGCTGACTGCTGGCTGAAGTCTTGAGAGATCCCAGTGTTTTACTGAACCAGGAATTTTTGGCAGCTTGGATTTCATTCATCAGCACTCCTCTCTGATGTTCCAGCTCCTGATGGGGAAAAAAATCCCACAAGAAACAATAAGGAAGATGCACAAGCCACAGGAGCAGTAATGGCCTTTAACAAGGGAAATGGTGATGTAATTTAGCATTTTAGATGGGTTTATTTACTGCAGCTCTATTTAATCATAAGCCAATAAAAAAAGTGGATAAACAGTCATTTGCTGTACTGTAAAGCACCAGTGGCCATACCACTTCTGCACTTTTCTAAGAATCTGATCATTTTACACTGATACCTTTAACTCACATAATGTGGTGTATATATATATATATATATATATACATATACACACACACACACACACACATATATATATATATATATATATATATATACACATACACACATTTATTTTTAAAATACATTAAAATAATGTTTAAATGGTCCAGAGTTTGGATTTGTAACATTTGCCCTGGTTAAGTATTTTAACACACATGAATTTTATTGTAAAAGATTATATAATTGTCAGGACAAAAATAATTAGTCCTCTTTGATAGCCACCACGTGTCACTGTTTTCAACATTTCAAAGCTTCAGTTCTTATCCTAGCACATAAAAGCCTCAGTAGCATCAAAGGGCTTCAACCACCCATCACTACCAGCCACACCTAAACTACATATACTGGTACCATGACAACCAGAATGAAGATGGAGGATTTTCTAAGGACCCTCCCTCAAGGTCTGGACAGGAACACCAAGCTGGCTGGCTAGAACACGTTTGGCTGGAAGCCAAAAAGAGAGTAGAGGCTGTGTGTGTGTGTGAGATCGTGGCCTGACCTGGATCCTGCACTTGGCCTCCACCAGCTGCAGTTTGGTCTGGGCCAGTTCCAGCTCCAGCTCTCGGAGCTGAGCCTTCAGAGAGTCCTTCTCTTCGTCCACGTCCGAGTCCCGGTTATCCTGTGTCACCGCAGGGATGTGCAGCGGTCCATCCTTGCTGAACACCTCTCGGCAGCGTTCACACGCCATCACTTTACTCTGAGAAAATACACACACACACACACACCTATATATCAGAAGCAGAAAACTTCATTCATCCTGGAGAAAACTGCTTATGCTACGACTGAACAGAGACGAAGAGTACAAAATGTAATTCATTCATTTTCTGTAACCGTTTAATCCTCACTGAGGTACCTGAAGCCTCTCCCGGGGTCTACCGGCGTAGTGTTCAGGAGGGCGGGTACACACACACACACACACACCATTCACTTACACATTATAAATAAAGTCCCTGTTGGTGTAATGGTCAGGCATCCCAATACTTTTATATCCCAATATTTTTAATACTCCACATAATATGGACATATGTAATGGACGCCGGCCCACGAAAAGCAGCAGAGGCACAAACTGCGAGCACAAAAATGCAATGAACTTTCAAAATAAAATATATATTTTTTTAATTGTTAGAAAAAATCTTTAGTTTTACGTCTTGCATGTAACACCATCTAAAAGTCAAACATCCAAAAAACATAAAAAAAAATGTGGCTCTGTAGCTCACAGTTTAAGCTACAGTCTCAAAAACAGAAGGTTGTGAGATCAAATCTGTCTAACTTTATGTCTTGCACGTCACACTTCATCTGAAAGTCATATATCTTAAATAAGTCAGAAAGCTTGTCAAGCCCAGTGGCTCACTGGCTTTAGCTGTGGTCTGAAGATTGTAAGAAAAGAAGGCTGTGGGAGCTAATCTGGATTTTTTTGTCTTGTATGTCACATTTAATCTGAAAGTGAAATGTCAGAAAAAGGCACGCTAGCTGCGAGATTCTGCAGCTCAGCGGTAAGAGCACCACCTCCAAGACCTGGATGTTGCAGGTTCTAATCAGAGTCTTTAGCTTTATGTCTGTAACATCAGACCTTATCTGAAAGTCAAATAAAAAAAAAAAAAGGCCTGCTAGCTGTGGGATCCTGTGGCTCAGCGGTAAGAGCAATGCCTCCAAGATTGGGAGGTCATGGGCTCAAGTCCTGAGCAGGGGTCTCCACTGATACTGGGGGGGAGAACTAATTTGTCATGGGTTAAGGCTGTTTTTTTTTTTTTTTTTTGTGCAGGGCTCAGACGTATATTATATGGACAAAAGTATTGGGACACGTGACCATTACACAAACAGGGACTTTAATGACACTGCATTCAGATACATAGACTTCCATATGGAGTTGGTCCCCCTTTGCAGCTGCTATAATGGTTCTGCCCCCCATGTTCCAGAACTATTCATCCAACAGCAGTACATACTGTTGTGGCTGAACACAATCAAATCCTCACAGCAATGTTCCAACCATAGTGTAAGGTCTTCCCAGAAGAGTATAGCAGCAAAGAGAGGACAGATTGCCCATGATATTCTTGATTTCAGAAGAAACTTATGTCTAAAAACTTGTATAATGTACAATACAAATGCCCACAAGTGAACATACACTATAGGGACAAAAGTAATGGGACGCCTAATCATTACACCAACAGGGACTTTAATAGCACTGCATTCAGATACATAGACTTTCATATGGAGTTGGTCCTCCTTTGCAGCTGCTATAATGCTCTGGACTCTAAGTGTAACTCGTTTTTCTATAACAAACTCCATAAAACATTAATGCCCCGCAGTAGCAGATAGCTTTGGTTTTACATTTGATTTGATCACAATGTTTAAGTTGAGATTCATAAGAAATAGTTGAACTGCAGCTGTGTAACTGTGTCAAAGAGAGACACTGCTGTTAAAAAGCTCCTTATTTATTTAAAGTGTTTGCAAACTAAACATTATTACACTTTTGTTCATATAGCAGTACTTTAAAAATAAAAGTGCACAATACAATACTTTTGAATTAATTATCTAATTTAACAATGATTAATCACGATTAATCGCAGAAAACCATGCAATTAATTGCGATTAAAAATTTTAATCATTACCCAACATTAATACAAAAAACTTCATTTCGCATCTCAGAACAAGCAAACATACATGAAGTAAAAACAAACCATTACCAAAACCTAACAGCAACATCTCAAGTCTTGATTTTGAATTAACCCCTATTAGTCAGTTTTTAATCTTAACCCTAATCAGTAACTACTATGAAAGTCATTAACTTCTATGAAAATATGGCTGCATTTGAAAAACAAACACTCGGACAACACTCTGGGGCAGGAAGGGTTCCAGCTATATCTGAATCGAATGCTTGTATTAAACACTTCCTGCTAAGGTTCCACCCATTAACTTCCCCATATCCTGTGTGTCAGAAACAATACAGAAAAGAAAAGAGCAGCAGAACCAACCGTTCATACAGAGGCTGATTTATTTAATAGAATGAAATAGCCATTTTCCTTTTATTTCAGGTTATTTCTCAGAGTATTTACCCAGGGTGTGTTCATTATAATAGATATTAAAGGGGGAAAAGTTTATTTTTCACAACTCTGCTTTAGCTGGTTGCCAAAACCGTTGACTATTAGTCATAACTAAACCTCTACTTTGTTTTTCAAGCATTTTATTTTTGTCATTTTAGAACATTTAGGACCACAGCTCTTAATTTCTTCTGTTTTATATGTTCTGCTGCAAGTGTCTTGTCTGCTTAATTTAGTTATGAGCTACTTTTCAAAAGACTGGTAGACCGCCAACTACTAATATAGACTCTTGGTGTGTAAGGGGTTAACTCTTTTACCTTTACTATATCCAGCTCCTCTTTGGTGGAGGCCTGTTGCTTCTCTAGCCTGGTGCTCAGCTGAGAGCAAATCTGGGGCAGGAAGATAGACAGACAATATTAAACATCATCAGACCTCATCGCAGAGACCAGCCAATTTACCCTCAAGGAAGATCCAGGACTGGACAGACTGAGCTAGGCAATACATTGAAGTAGGCTGGAAATAATGAGTGTTCCTTGTGAATGGCAGCCACTGAGACACTATTACAGAATTACTGGCCTGGTTCACTCTTGCCTACCTGTTTATATTCAGCAATGATGGCCGTCGTCTTCTTTATCTCACACTCTGCTTTCTCCAGCTCTCTTCTGAACACCTCTTTGAGCTAAAAAAAAATAACAGTAAAACATCCATTATTCACTGGCCATCAAAGTTTATAAAATCTCGACCACACATCAATTCACTCAATTGCAATATAGTTAGTAAGTGAATCAGTGCATCATGAATCAACACCACAATTTGATTTATTTGGGTACGATTCAGAATCGTAACAGGACAAATGTAACTGAAGGAAGAATTTAGTGCAATACTGACAATATAATCAACACACAAAGACCACAGTATTACCGATATATATGAGATTAATAGGGATGCGCCCATAAGGAGATGCCCTATTTCTGCAATTTCACAAATGAGGTATTCAACACCTAGAGCCTGGTCATAGATTTCCAGTTAAAAATTCAGGATTTTCTATTTATCTCAATTTAACTACAGAAAATTTCAAAATGGCACACCTTCAAAAAAGCTATTTACTGACTGCAAATACTGCTTGCATATTTTTAAGGCCTGTTAGAAATACTGTGCATGGAGGAATACTATGTATAACACAGCAATTGGAAATAACTTGAGAATATTATTTTGGTCAAAAAGTGCATTTTTTAAATGTGACTCTAATCAATAATAATTCTGACATTGCAAAAACTATGAAACTGAATCACTGCCTCCATATCAACATGTTGTTGCCCTCCAAGTCATTAAAAAGATGCAAGAGAAGTTCAAGACACACCCTGTCAGACACAGACTCAGATACAGGCAATACTACTGCAGCTAAGCTGATATAAGACCAGAGTGTGCTGAACATTACAGTGCGAAGATGAGAGGAACAAAAAGTACAATATAAATGTTAATCAGGCTGTGAAAGGTTTCTACGGCTCACTACGCGAGAGCAGTATCAGCAGTGCTTCATACCTGAGCTGTCTCTTCCTCCTGTCTTCTCTTCTCCTCCTCTGTCTCCACCAGCCGCTGCTTGGTGTTCAGCAGCTCCTTGTTCAACACGTCAGCCTTGTCCTCTGCCTGGAGACACACACAAATGTGTTTTTATTATGTATTAATATAAACATACAGTATAAACTACTACAGATAATGTAAAAAGTCTTGAGCCGCCCATCATTTCTTCTTACTTTGCTTCCAAATAACCAGACTTTCTTGTATTTTTAATGTACAGGGGGTCCTCGAGTTACACCACAGATTTGTTCCCCGAATTTTGGTGTAAGTAGAAACACACCTTAGCCTAAGTCACTTACCGATCCTGACATAGCTGTAAAATCATAATAACACAACTAAGCCACAGAAAAAGGAAAAGGAAAACTCCCTCACTCATACGCAGCGTTACTGCGTATACTTTCACTGCACACAACCAAACTGCTTTGCCCACGTAGTCCCTAGTACAAGGCTAACGGTGTTAGTCGAGTGGCAGTGGGACTGAGCGGTGTAAACTCGGAACGTCGTATGTCGAGACAGTTGTAACTCGAGGACCCCCTAAAGCATTTTAAAAGTCTTTCATTTTCAGTCCAGTCCCTGAACCTGACCAGTTTCAGTGGAATGTTTTGGTTTGTTAAGACACACAGTGACCTACATATGAATCATTCAAGCAGAACAAAGACCATCTAACTGAAGGAGATGATTCCAGATGATCAGGCTGGTGATTAGTACACCCATTCCTTTCATTTAATCTACTCAATATGACACAAATATAAAGAGGCCTACGCACAGTACTGTATTAATATTTTAGGTTGTACTATATACAACCTATGTATTATTATATTATACTTATATATTAAATTTGTAATACTTCTTTCAATAGTGAAAGTTATTAGTTATTACTCTCCCTTCAAGTGCTCTTATTTATTAAAAATCCAGATGCAAATTTTGGGAAGGGACGAGACAGACCTGGTCCAAGTCATTTCTCAGCGCAATTTTGCTGGTGACGAGTTCATGGGCGAGGTCATCGTTCTCCTGCTCCAAACGCATGCTTGCTTCCTGTAGGCGCCGGTTCTCCCTCTGGAAAGACAAACACACACACACACACACACACACACACACACACACACACACACCACAGGGTGTTAGTGTTCATCATTCCGTATAATTCCGTATAAACTCGTATAGACTCTGCTGTTTAAACTCACTGGTCCAC
>JBBJLS010000039.1:9814605-9845321 GCA_037577275.1 Bryconaethiops microstoma | reverse complement strand
CACACGCACACGCACACGCACACGCACACACACACACACACACACACACACACACACACACACACACACACACACACACAGGATGCCTCCTGCCTCTCTCTACCTTCTCAGGTAGGCGGTGGTTTCTGGAAGCCGAGCTGTCGGATCACGTGTCTGTGTGAAATCCTCCAGCGAACACACACAAATGCCCCCTTTTTTCTCCTCCTCTTTCTCTGTCTTTTTTCGAAAAAAGAAAAAAATGAGGTGCTCTTCCTGGTTCCGTTTACACAGGGCTCACATTCATCCCTCACTCCACCAGAGAGAGAGAAGGAGAGAGAGAAAGAGAAAAAATTTAAATTGGGAATGAAATGGGGAAGAAAACAAGAGAGTAGGGGGGTGAGAGGGGCAAAGAGAAAGAAAGAGACAGATAATAAAGGGAAAAGAGACAAGAAAGAGAAACAAAGTGTGTGAGAGAGAGAGAAAGGGAAAAAGAGAGAGAGAATAAGGTGTCTATGGCTAAAAGAAATTGGTGAGATAAAGAGAAAGAGAGAAAGAAATGAGAGTGGCAGAGAAGAGAGAGAGAGAGAGAGAGAGAGATATGGAGTGAAAAATTAGTGAGAAAGAAATGATGGGGGATGAGTATAGCCTCTGTCAGACAGACCTCAGTGACTCAGTGCTTCTGATGCACTTTTGCCCTTCAGTACACTTGTATACATACACAGGCACCACACACTCACTCACTCACACACACACACACACACACAAACACACACACACACACAAAAAAACCAGAGGCCTTCCAAAGTTTTCCCTCTGGTGCTCGCTCTCTCTTTATCCTGCTTTGATCTCACTGTACAGATCTGTTCCACTCTCAGAACAGCCCCAAACCCCCCACTAACTTGCTCCGTGCCTCAGCAAGCATTAAAACTCAAATACCCACAATCCCCAGAGCAGCAACAAGGATTGGGGATGGTATTTGAAGACTGTATGCTCCACTCCTGGAGTGTGTTTCTCTTTACCATCCAGGGGTCTTTATATTTCCAAGTTGCGGCAAAGAGGTAGTGAAATTCAAATTCCTTTCTTAATCCAGAGAGGGGAGCGAGTCAGATGGCTGCTTGAGCAAGCAGGTGCCAGAGAAATTCCTGAGTGCTGTAAGCTGATTAGCCACCAAGCCAATCCTTTTTTCTTTTAAAATGTGCCCGAATGACTGCAGCAGCCTGAGCCTAGTGTGGCTGAGAAGGTTCCACTCGTGGTGGGGGGTGGGGGAGGCGGGGTCAGGGGCTCTTGCAATAATCTGTGTATTGCCTCTGGGGAAGTATAGGGTGAGAGAGTGTGTGTGTGTGTGTGTGTGTCCGTCCGTGTCCAGGGACCAGTGTAAGACAGCAAGATATGAAGATATGGCATAAGACTTCCTGCACTCTGTCTGTTAGTTTTCTTGCAGTTGAGATGCAATTTCACACACAGTCTGAGAACTCGGTGGGCACCAATGTTAGCGCTAAAAGAAGAAAACGAGGTAAAAATACACCAAAGGACGAGGAGATGTGTCTCAAAACAAAGTAAATCTATGGTGACTTCGACTAAAAAAATCAAAAGTGACACTTCAAGGAAGAAATTAGCACTTCACACCTCCTCCTGTCTTCCCTTCTCTCTCAGTCTCTCGCTTTCAGTCACACACTTCAGGCTGGCCCAGCTCCCTGCAGACCTGTCAGACTAATGTGATGACAGAGATGGATGAGAGCGATGCTGTCCTGTGAGTACCGAACCCCCTGCAACACACACTCACACAAGTGTTCAAGGGTGTTCACACAAGCGCAAAGGAGCATCATAGCAACGTAGCGATGACGGTGCAGAATTCATTCCCTTCGATCTCGAGGTCAGAAACTCTTCACCGTCCTCTACATCAGCCTTATGGTCCAAAAGAGCACTGAAGAATACACAAAAGAGCACTAACTCTAACTCTATCACGGATCGAATTCACTTTGTGTTTGTCTGTCGGGCTCGCTAATTTTCTGTATTAAGAAAGAGTAGAGCTGTGCACCGCTGAGCTTTCAGCCGCTCCACAAAAAAAACAAAGGTGCACACCTCTGACGCTCATTTGGTTAAAAAGAATTTACACGACACACCTCTTTAGAACATAGACAATGTGACAGAAAAAAGAGAAAGAAAGAGAGAGACAATGGGAGGGAGACGGACAAAGAAAGGGAGTGGCAAAAAGGAAAGAATAAAGAAAGAATAAGAAAGACAGGAGGAGGGAGATAGAAAGAGGGAAGCAGGGAGAGGGAGAGCGAGAGCGAGAGACAAAGGGAGAGAGAGAGAGAGAAAGAGAGAAAGAGAGGGAGGGAGAGCGAGAGAGAGAGAAAAAAAAGGGAGAGAGAGAGAGAGAGGGAGAGAGAGAGAGAGAGCGAGAGAGAGAGAGAGAGAGGGAGGTTTACATTTGTATCCTGGAGTCAAAGTCCAAGCCCAGGTAAAGGACAGAATGATGAACGTTTCATAAGGTGTGGTGGCATAAGAGGAAAAGGGTGAAACAGAAAAAAAACCATACAAATCCAAAAAAAGAAGTAGCACTGACAAAAGAATCTGGAATGAAACTCAAGCTGCTGACTCACTCTGAGGAATCGGATCAATACACCTGTTTACATCACCTTGATCAGGTACCCACAGCCCCTCCCCTACTACCCTCACAGTCCACCTGCCCAGGGTCCTAAAGCCTTTCAGTTAGTGCTCAATTGTTTAGGAAATGGTCTGACGCAACATGATATCTCAAATTTCACAATCCAAATAGACTCAGTTCATATTAATGAAGAAATGTTTTGTGACTGGCAGCAAGGAGCAAAAGAAGACAGTTGTGCTACTGAGAAGTGTGTTTTTATTATTAATAAATATAATAAGAGTTTTATTTTCAGCAAAAAGTGAGTGTATAGTTCAGTGAATATTATATTTACTATCGGCAGTGGACAACAAATTTATTTCTGCAACATTTCACAGGTTCTTAAACAAGTTCTTAAGACCCCTCAGGATAGAGCAAAAATGTTCCACATCCTTATGTACTGGAGCTTTACTGTGGAACATCTGGGGGATTCTAAGGATTGGTTTAAAAATACTGCTATAGTAGTAGGATGACAGAACTCATCGAACAACTAGGCTGATCTGGAATCAGTTTATTAATGAACAGAACTACATGGACTGATGAGGTCAATTCTAGATCAGTGAGAAGCACGATAACTATGGCCTGAGAAGCACGATAAGCACGATAAGCACGATAACTATGGCCCAAAAGCAGAATGCAAACATTTGTATCTGAGCAAACTCTACAAGAGTACAGAAACACAAAACTGGCCTGCACATCAAAGAAATGCCTGAAACACACTCCTACTTGCTTAGAAAGTCATTTCCACATAAGACTATTACAGCAAAGAGTGTTGAGCAACTCAGGACACAGGAAATCCTGCAGATAGTGATAGTGAGGATTCGAGAGAGTGAAAAAGAAAGCAATGAGACAGAGACCGAGAGAAAAAATGGGTTGGGTGGGAATGGAGTCTGTATTATTGACGCCGGGGCTTACACGACCGAAAATGAGGGTGCAAATTTAGTCTAGGGTTGGGAACCAAAAGTAGGTTCCAAATTGGAACCGATAAGAAAACACACAATACAGGGTACTCTTTTATTTTTTAATGTTTCCAAACACGACATATCTGCAAGGACATGCGTGGCTATCTATGAGGACCTGTTTTAAGTGAATATATCATGCATCAACATATTAAATTTTTTTTTTTACTCCTGTTGCTGCTGTGACATTCTGAGTGTTCAGAATAAAGACAATTTTGTTATCTAAAGATTTGTCTCCTTTTATCACCTTTATTAATTGAAAGGAGAACTGGAATCAATAGACAGAACTGGAATCAGAATTGATCAAAATCAAACAATACCCAACACTAATTTGACCTGACTACTAAATGAAATAAATGCTACTATTAAAACACAAAACAACATTATTATTAGGAATAAGCACATGCTTTCTTAAACATATTGAATATAAACATTTAACATTTTAAAATGGAGGTTAATCTATAAACAACCAGCAAAAGCCCCTAATTTATCTTATGTATTTCAAAAAGTGTGCATGTGCAAAAGTTTACACATTTGGCTGAAACAAAGCATTATTTTAATTATTGACTAACATATCAAGTAGTATTTAAATAACTGACTAATCATCATGCCTTCTGCTATTTCCTACCCACCATCATTCAAAATTTAATCTCTACTAGTACTTTTATGATGCAATGAAGCAAGAGTAGCAATATCACCCCCTATGCCTCATGTATTGTACTGCAATCTCTCAGAATGACTGTGTGTGTCTTGATTATTTAAGAGCATTAGAGAGCGCTTTGTTGGCTCGAAGAAAAACAACATTGCTAGGTTCAGCCGAAAAACTCTTCACACAAACAAGGAGCCAAAATGCATCACATGCGTGCTTGATATGGCCTCATCATCTGCTGCTATTTCATTTTATTGCATTCATCACATTTTCATGGCACAAACACTAAGTCACTTTTCACAACCACTTGCACTAATAAGCTGTTATTTTATTATATCTGTTATAGTTATTTGTTAGTTATTTTTTTATAGTTATTTTGTTATTCCATTTGCACTATTAGCTACTGTTTTTTGTTTTAACTCTTTATCGTCTTGTTGCACCGAGTATGTTTATGACAAAAGAATTTCCCTCGGGATAAATAAAGTTCTTTCTTATCTTATCTTATACCTGACATCCGACCAAAATAAGTTTTATGGATCATATGGAACTGGGCAGATTTTATGATGGACTCTGGAGTAACTGAAGTAGAAAATTTTATGCATGGTTTGTTTTATCTTTGTCTTGTGAGTCTCAAAAGCAATATGATGTGTGGAGTGGAGTAAAATTTCTGCAAAAGAGGTTTAAGTGGTTTAAGACTTCTATATCAAAAATTCTGCACACAAATATATAAAAATATATTGTAACTGATGAGTGTGGTCATGTGTGTGTATATGAAGTATTTCACAGTGGCTTCAAATGTGCCTCAATTACATTTTACAACCAAATCCTCAAGATCACCAATTCAGAGCTCATGAACAGATGACAAAAGGCTTCCATGTAGGAATATAAGAAGGTAAGCAGTGAGGAGGCAACGATTCAATCTGTTGGTCTGTAGAGACGTCTTTGGTCCATTTACCGTTCCTATATCAAATGAACTTGTTTGCAAGTGGGCAGATACTTGTTTGGTATTTGGTACTGGTTTGAACTGCTGTGTTCTCACTTGTTCTGACAAACTGCACTAACAGAGCAGTGGCACCAGAGTTTGTTTAAATTTGACCAAACATGCCAAGTGTGAACACACCCTTAATCTACATTAATCCACCACAAAATCATCCTATCAGCCAACCCTCACAGAGCACATTTTAATTCCAGTTCTAATAAGGCACACCCAAGATTTTTGGAAGCACTGAAACATTAGAGCCAGATGCATCATTTTGAGATCACAACTCAACTGCATGAAAGGGTTAGGCTTTTTCAACAAGCTTTGTTCAGGCAGACTTGTAATAACACGACATATTATAACACCTATGTTAAGGCAGAGGATTAGTTCAGTACACTTACAAAATTACATTCTTCAGGGTTGCAAGGACATTTTTTGGAATGTGTCGGAGAGCGCTGGTGCACTTTACAATTCTCCGTCTGTTCACCACCCCAAGCAGCACTAATCCCTTGGAATGATTTTAGTCACGGAGGCCATTCAGAACTCCCCTAATCTATACCCACGGTTAAGATTTCAATAGTGTGAGGTGAATAATAAAATGTATGAGAAATTCAAAGTGTTAAGCCACTAAGGTGACTCAGTGGTAGGGAATTGAAACACTGAACTCAAAAATGCTGAGAATGCAAAGGTCTTGGCTTCCTAATTTCAAATAATGGGGTTCAAGATGGTGTCAGTGTTCTTGAGTGCTTTGTTGCCAACAGCGATAATCAGAACACTTCATGAAGAACTAGGAGGCATCGCCTACCTTGATGTTGCAGGCTTGCTCCATGAGTCTGCGAGCGTTTTCCGCCGACCTGTAGCGTTTGGGGAGTTGAACCCGGAAAAACTTCAAGGCGCCCTCAAAGTCGGCCTGGAGCAAGTCCTCCTTGGATGTCTGCATACAGAGAGACAGAGCAACCTTATTTACATGAAACAGCAACAAAAACACAGCAAATAAATCAATGACTGAACAGCTACCTGGAATGAATTTATGAAATATTCTGATGAAATCTGTTATTTCTGGCTTAGTACTGTTCATTTGTTTATTCTTTTTTCGGTGTGTGCTAACACGCCAGCTAAAACAGCAAGAATCAAGACAGTGTATTCAAAAAGATTTGTAACACATGCTACAACTAAGTTGGACAAAATCATGTTTTGAAAAACAAAAACACAGTGCCATCTTTTGGAGAACACATGCACTTCAGCAAAGCAATCCAAGAAATGTTTAATACTTAATGAATAACACAGTATTGGGCCTACAGCACTAATGCTATCAAAAGTACATTCGTTATCTAACTAAATTCCACCCCTGATTATGTGTAAACTGGGGTAGATCTTGAGGTGCAGAGGCATGTTCTACAGCAGGGATGCTCATCTCTGGTCCTGGAGATCTACAATCCTGCAGTTTAGTAAACCAGTTAAACTAGGCCTTCAAGAGCACCTACACATCAGAGCCAAGTTTCATGGAACAAAATGAGGGTTATTAAAATTAAAAATAATACTAACCATAACAAAAACATCAAGAAGAATGAATATAATCTATTTTAACCGACCTGTTCTATTAATCCACAATGACTGGCAAACAATTTGCAATATGAACTCTCTCGGGCAGAACCTAGACACCTTTTTATGTACGATTCCTCATCACCTATTAAATGAACTGTCTTTTTTATTTATAAGAATTCTTTTTGTATCAATGAAGCATTTTGGAATTTTTAAAAAGCTATGTATTCTTTGTTATTGTACATTCATGTCTACTGTGATAGTCTTGACTGATTACTCGATTGATCACAAAATTATCGGTAGACTGAATTATCGACTGCTAATATAATCAATAATGACAGCACTAGATAATCATTTCCCTTTCACATCCTGAACTTCCAACAGACTCATCTTTGCTTTTAAAACTGCAGGAGCCCTAAAAGTAAAATAAACTCTTAAATTAAACTCTCCAGGATTGGAGCAGGTCTCCCCTGCCTCATAGCAACAGATTTCACATAGCCTTCAGCACTAGCCGTGCCTCACCGCCAGCAGCCGAGGTACGAAGAGTCGGTGGCCCATGCCCAGCAGGGTCATGACCCGCTCGGAATAGTCCGGCCCCTGGGCACCCTTCTCCTCCCCTGCTGATCCGCCCTCTTCCAGTGCCCGCACTGCTGGAGGGATGGGAGTGAGTGGTGGAGACAAAGGGAGCTCCCTCTCTTGGGTGGGCAGCGATGGACTTTCGCGAGTATCTCCTGAGTCCCCAGCATCCTCCTCCCAGGGAGGCTCTGAGGCTGGCTTGAGGTCAGCCACGATGAAGTCCGGAAGTGGCACGGAGGTCTTGAAAATTTTGCAATTTGAGTCTTGTTTCAATGTTCACACGCCCGAAAAAGACAAGATGGGTAACATAATCATGATTAAAACAAGACTGATGCTCTCCATGAGATCAAGAACAAGTGTCTTAATTAGAAAAGGTCATGGATATAAGGTGTATGCTAGCACCAAAGGCTTCATTGCTGCTTGAGACTACGCCTACGGTCAGTCCTCAGAGTGCATGGTAACATCTACATCACTGCTCACATCTGAGCAATGCACTTCCATCAGTCTCTTGTAGTCCTGTTTAACATAATGAGCAACTAAAGCTTCAGCCTCAGAATCCCCTTCCTAGCATGTTCAATAAAGGCCACCTCCTTTCCCAGTGTTCAAATTAGCAATCTGTTGCCTGGCAACAGACAGAGGGACAGGCTGCAGTCACAGAGGGACAGGTTGCAGTGAGACAGCTGAGTGGCAACATGTCTTCCATGTTTTGCTCCTCTTCAAAACCAGACACTTCTAAACCTGTCCGGGAATCCCTGTGCTGTGGAACACATGCACAAAATGAGGTATTAAACAAGGAATAGCAAGAAGAGCAGATGGGGAAAATATCAAAGAACCATAAAGCAAGTCCATGACAAGAGTGGCAAGAAGACACTACTTCTTCACTTCACCCAGGAGTGCCAAATTCAACTCTGATATCACGAGAAATGGGCTGGTAAACACAAGGGGATCGGAAAAGCTCTGAAGAGAGGGATAATGCTAATGGATGTAGTTCAGAAGCCTGTCACAGAAGACACAGCTGAGTGAAGACCTTGTTCTGCTTTCACGGCTAATCAGGCAGTGAGTCACGCTGGGAGAGGAAAGTGAAAGTGCTGAGGCTCCGGCAGGCTCGCTACATTCCTAATCCCAAGTCCATGAGTATGGTGGGATCCCTTCAGCATCCGGCAGCCCGCCTCTGTTCTTACAGCATCCAGCTGGAGCCAGAGGAACAGTGGCACCATCCCGGAGGCATCGGATCAAAAAGGTCCATCCAAGAGAAACTGGGATTGGGATGTGCAAGGAGGGATCCAGGCCTGGTCCTGAGTGGCTGGATGTCCCTGCTGATTCTCTTCTGAGCCAGTGAAGTCAAGGCCTGGCTCACGCTTAGATGCAACGCCCTCCCTGCTCCATTTTGCAGCTCTGAGAAGACGGTGGATGGAGCGGACGAGTATGGGGGAACACAGATAGAGTGAGAGAGAGAGAGAGAGACGGGAGAGAGAGAGAGAACGGAAACACTCTCGATGCTAGGAGAGGCAGTAGGCTGGTGGAGAGGGGGGAGGAGGAAGAAGAAGAGGTGGAGGAAGAAGCGAAGAGAGGAGGGGCATCAGGAGGACTCCGCAAGCAAGCTGAGTCGATGAGTGGACAGTGCACATGGCTAGGAAATGTGTTACTGCTAATGCTAAATGCTAACAGATGCTGTATTGCCCAAGATACAGGGAGGAGAGGGCATGTGGAGAAACAGAGCATGCAAAAAAGAGAGAAAGAGAGGGAGGGGAAGGAGGGGTGCCTCCGGGGAGAATGCTGTAATGACTAGCCAATGAAATAAGGCAGTGCAATCCCCCTTGACTCCCTCCCTTCTGTCCCTCTCTCTCCATCCTCGCCTGTATGCTCACTTCATCATCCATGCCCTCGATACGTCTACCTGATATCATACATTTGCCTATTTAACATCAGCAAATGTAAATAATGAAGGGGGAAATCAATCCACCCGTTTTTTCTTGACTACATCATAAATCAGTTGAGACCTGCACACAGTAAGAAGAAACCTTAATTCTCTCAACACAACAATCACCCTGCAACCACAATCAGTTTGCTTTTTAAAAACGGCAATTTAATTTCTTCAGAACGTAATTTGTATTTTTACAAACATCATGCGCACATCACTGTAAAATGAACTTGTTAAAAAGATCCAACACAAAGAACACATTCATCATGAGTAAGACTGGCCTGAGTAATTCGAAATTCCTTCATTATGTTTTTAATCATTATATTTAGAATTCAGAAGATTCGCCTTTTTTTCAAAATGCAAAAACGTGGTTTTGTAAAAGTGTATTTTACACATTTAATTACCAAAAGCCTTCAAAAATGACAATGGTTTTTGATGTATGGAGAGCACTTAAAAAATAATGAAGCTGGCTCAGTTTAGACACCCATGTCTAATACGTTGTACTAGAGTGCAAGAAAAAGCTGTACCTTTTTTACACACAGCCACTGAAGGTAAAAGAGCAAAGACGCACGAGAAATCACATGTGAGGGACAGTTTTCTAAATTCATTTTATTATTTTTTGTTTAATAAAAATCTACCCTTAAAATCTACATATTAGAATGAAAGGCTACAATCACAGCTTCTACAGCAATATATGGTGCGCCAGCAACTGGGCTTCAGATGACTATTAGAGTAATACATTGTTTACACTTACTGGACATACTTTGAGCTGCAGCAATGAAAATACTTAAACTATGGTTAATTATGAAATGTAAATATGCCTAACTACATTTTTTATGGCTGACATTGTTTGGAAATACCAGCGAGTACTCACAAACTATAAAATGCTGCTTATGCCAACTCCAATCAAGAGTGATTAATTAACAAAACCCAGTCTCTTTTTCTAACGACAGCTCTCGTGCAAATCTACCCTTTAATGTTAGACATGACACAAACACGAAAATCCAGTTACATTTAAAAATTTTCAATTGCTTATAGCTCATTATGAATACAATTCACAATGGCACTTTGTAGCCTTAAAGAGAATGAAGTGTTTAAATGAAAAGCAGAACACATACTGTCTCCCTCACAGATGTGGTAATTAGGGAGGAATAATAGGGGGAGATATTTCTCAACAGTAAATAAGGTGATTAGAACTGTTTCTTTGTGTTCTTCACTAAAGCAACACAAATGTGTGGATTTGTAGAGAAACAGAACGCCCAATTGACACTGAAAACAGACTGGGGGATAGCTTAAGGCAGGGGTCCTGGAGGGCCGGTGTCGATCAGAGATGATTTACCTGCTTAAACACACTTGATTCAACTAATTTGTGTTTCAGTACAACTACAAAACTGTGTTGGATACGGACTCAACAGGGCCAGGGATGTGAATCCTTAGTTTAAGGCAATCAAATACCAACTTAGCAAGAAAGTGTTCAACTCTTATGCAACTGCAAATAATAGATACAAACATATACACTGTAAGAGCAGATGAGACCAAAAGGGGGTGCTTTTGCTCCGCACTCAATCACACTGGCTGATTCTGCGGTGAAGCAGCTGCTTCTGGTTTCAATTAAGGCCCAACGAGTCGAATGTAAATGACATAAGGCTCTCATTCGTGCCCCATTTGGAAGTAATGGCAGTCTAATTTGCATTCATGTAAATACTTTATTACTTGCACTCCTCAGAAATATTATTCACCATGGATTTAACCCACCGTACATTCTCCGACAAAAACGACACATGCTTATACAATTACTCCACTATACTGCAATGAGCCTTCTACTAAGTGCACAAATACATAAGCTAAACAAAAACACTGAAGAAATATTCCTGCCTGCAGGCTCATGACAGGCCTAATGTAATATCATTAGTGGAGCTTCACTTGTAATGGCCTCAACTGTAATGGCTTTATTGGGGTAATGACTCAGAACTGCATTTCGCAGCTTCAAAGCTCTGCAGTAGCATTTGCTGAGGATCGATAACTGCGAGACAATATACCCACAACACTCTCTGACACATCAGTTCTGCCATGACTAGTTCATCTGTTTGGCCTCTCTGAAAACACATTGCAAATATGCTCTATATGTACGGCAATATATTTTATACGGCAATTAGCTTATTAAATGCCAAATAGTATATTGCAGTTTACATCCAAGTAAACTGCATCAAAATGTAAAATGCAAGGCACTCTGGATGTTAATTTTATTACAGATTCTAGCTGTTGCACAACTACACAATATACAGTAATCACCCACAATTCTGCTCAACATCCAAGACACACCAAACTTCTTTTTTTTCAAACTATGTGAAATAAATGAAGTTACACAGCAGTACTGTCGTATTACAATGTTATTCATGTATTTGCAACCATACTACATGCAAGAAACAATTATCTGCTTTTATATAGAAATGTTGTTAAACATGTAGGCTCATTATCTCATTAGACTAAAAATGAGTCACGAGCATTAATGTTTCTCTAAAGTTCAGTTATGTTACCTCTTGTCTTAATGACAGAGCCAGTCCTGCCAGGTAAGGATTACACCAATCTCTTGAATTCCTTTCTTTTTTAAGCCCCCTCTTCTACTATCTGTGTGTTTCATGTTCAGCAAAACTCAAAATGGACACTCCTACATTTCAGGGTGACCATTTTGCAGCACTTCGACTGACCAGCAAAATCACAAGACCTTAAACATAATTCTCAATGTGGAACAACAGGTGACTGTTTTGTTGATTTTCAGTGTTAAAACAGGTTCACATATTCTACTGAGAATAGGCCAATAAATTGTACAGAACATATTGGGAAAAAAGTTGGGTTGTGCAGATTTTTGTACATTTTATATTTGATTTTTTTCCTCCCCAAATTTGTTTTCCAACTTTAGATCATTATATATGCACATATTGAGTTTCAGATGCTTAGACAGCTATGCTGAACATCTGTGAGAACTCTGAACTCTGCAGTATCATTTCTCAACAGCAGAGGGAGACAAGATTTCAAAGTTCAACATTTCAAAGTCAGAACTGAGTTCTGTATTCTTCTCTGTAAGACATAGTGTCTCAGAATAAAAGGGCTAATCTGATAGGAAGATTTCATACGAAAAACTATACTAAGCCCTCGTCAGTGGCTCTTCAATTTATCACTGCTTAGGAGGTCGAGCCACCGCATGGCTCTGTCGAGGTCACTCTGACAAAAACCCTGTTTACTCACAAAAGCACTTTTGTCGCCCAGCAACCGTGAGAGCCAGCCACATTTCTTTCCACCCTTTCCCGAAGGCTAGAAAAATAAATGTCGCCTCAGCTTTTGTCAAAACTGATGACTTTTTGATTGCTTGCACCAAGCCCTTTTCTTAAACAGACCCCTGAGACCAACAAGCTTGTTTCTTGTATTCTGTGTATCTATACACTCCTCAGAGGCTGAAACAGAACAACCCCATCACCTCAGTCCACAGGTTACAGTCAGAGACGTTTAGAAACAGAACAAAATTGATTCTGCTGTCTTGAAACAATTACTGTGTGGCTCTTGGTGTGTTTGGAGTGATGGCATGCCATTCGCCAGTTATCAGGCAGAAACAATGTTTTAGGCTAAAAAAGTCAAATATCTAAGCAGATTTAATCCCCAGCAATGCCAAAGTCATCTGGGGCCAAAAGGCCAAAGCTGCTCTCTGTGGATGGGAAGGATGGCCCTCTCTTACATTTATTTATTTGTTTTTCACAATTTTAATGCTGAGACGCAGTGAGTGGATACAAACGGGCGACAAATTATATTACAGTATAATATAATAGTATATAATATAATATAGTCTATGAGGATCAGCCATTCAATAGGCTTTCAGGAGCTGAATGAGGCATATTAGAAAAAAACCCCCACTAAACCAAGCAATTACCTCCAGATTAATTTATGCCATTTCCTAGAGGATCCATACAGTTTTCTGATTCTGTTAAGTACTCAGCAGAACCAGATTTGGATTATAAAATGTAATGTATAGTGTACAATACTGAGTGCTGTCTCTTGGTTACAGTATTGTCTACATTCTCTGACTAAGACACCTCTGCAGGGAGGAATTCTTCTACATGTACTTGTTTGATATGGCAAAAATATTATGAAACTCTGAGCACATTTTAACCTATTGTAACTCTTTCTTCCTATGATGCTACATTTTAAAAGATTTTGAAAAATGATTCATTACCTTCAGCAGAGCCAGTGCCACATTGAAGATGATGTTCAAGCCCTGCAGAGAGATGCAGAATGAGAAGTGAAAAAATGTTTTAAACAATTTTTCAGCTGTAAGTAGTTGTTTTGAGTGGCAACTTAAAAAAGCTATTATTCTTTGCCCACCACACTTTGTGTTTACTTACTTTGGACACACAGTTTATGCCAAGAAACCGACCACTGATGAAAGTCTAGAGGATGACTAACACAAACTGTACAACATCAGATCATCAGTAACTTTACTGATTTTCACAGAAAAGTAAAGACTTGTGAAACAAAAACAACTCTGACTTCCTGCTGACAAATTTCTTAATGAAGTATGCAAATGATGGTTACTATGTAAAGAGAATTCGCATGGCCAGAAATAGCACAGAAATACAATGAGGGAGACAGAGTGACAAGCTGAGGACAGAAAGGAAGCAAATATCTCTAACTCACTCTCTGTCTTTCTCTCTCACTCTCACTTTCACACTCACTCACTCACTCACTCTCTCTCTCTCTCACACACACACATACACACACACACACACACACAAGACAGAGTGACAGGCAGGTGGATGGGTGAACACAGTGGAGGACAGGAGTTGAGATGGTGTGTGTGTGTGTGGGTGTGTGTGTGTGTGTGTGTGTGTGTGTGTGTGTTTGTGGGTGGGTGTGTGCGCGCGTGTGTGTGTGTGGGAGCAGGTGGCATCACAGTAGAGCCGAAATGCAGTACTGAAGTCAGCTCTGCATGGGAACACCCGTCTCAAGCATCGCTCAGACAACCCGTTCACATGGCAACACAGCGCTAAAAATATCCCCCTCATCCTATTAATAACGCACATGGAAGACACTGTTAAACCCACCTCTAGATGGCGCTACAAGGCTGGGCAGTAATTGTGGGGGGATCGTTATGTATGTGTGTGTGCTATGCAGCTATAACGTGTGTGTTGCAGGGAGTCAACCAGCTCTGTGTATTCCCCTAACACATCCATGACAAAACACAGGCTGACCCGGAAGCTAATAAACTAGTCTACCAGACCACTTAGTATGTATACACTGCAGTAGGACTGTATGATGTGGACAAGATACCATTTAGTGATTATATTGCCACATATCAGAACTGGCCTGAGCCTAAAACACACTGACAATAATTACAGATACATTTTTTCGAGTGTATTAAGTGGACTGTGACTATTAATTCTTTAAAACCCTTATTTATTTTATGGTTGGAATATCTAAAATGAAAACAAAACTGCAAACATCCTCAAATAACTCCAAATATGCTGTAGAAGAAACCAGTCCTAGGCTAGATTAAGTTTTCCCACAAGTCTGAAATCTGGATGAGGGATGAGGGCAGATGGTACGCAAATATGCAATGGATTTCAAAACTACTCATTATTACTATCATTAATACTATCTGTGTTGTTAATAACATTAACAAAATAATAAGTCTATTATTTTGTAATTCTGCAATGGAAGTTTTATTGTAAAATAAGCAGTCGATACTGGACCTCGTTAAACAAAGTGAACTTGTCTATAAATAATAATATAAAACCTTGGAATCTTGGAAATTGTTCAAATGGGACAAAACCCATTTGGGTGGCGGTTAACACACTTGTCCATACAAAATATACTTGGGGGTTGCCTAAGCACAGCCAGCGTGTGGGAAACACTGTTTTTTTATAACTGTAATTCTTTGGAGGGGATCAAATCCCAGGGAGCCTGTCACAAAAAAACATAAATACAGTGTTAAATGAAAGTGAAAAGGTGGCAACGCGACAAAAGAAAGCAAAACGAGCCTCAAACAAGAAGTAGCAGAACACACAAGAAAGATAAATAGTGGGATAAATGGACAGAGAGATAAGAGGAGAGAAAAAGAGGTGCCCTTAGACAGATCTAACAGATTCTTATCATGCGACTCATTGCTTGCAACAGACAGGGGAAACTTTTAATTATCCCACCTCAGGCTACAATCACTTCAACTGAACAGCAAGGAAAAGACCAAAAAGAAAAAAAAAACTCTCAGAGGAGTGAAACACAAAAGCAAAAGTTTTCAAAGATATAAACTCAAGTCGGAGAAGAAAATGCTTTGGTGTTTTTAGGATTTGAAGCATTTCAGCTATGGGTGATTGACTGAGCAAAATATGGTAGAAAATATCAGTATGTGCAACAAAAAAAAAAGGATGAAAAATGATGGGGTCCTGCTATGTGTGTCCAGAAAATATTATGACCTTTGCAAAAAAAAGAAAAAAAAAAAAAACAGTAGTTAACTGATTCTTGTGTTGAATCTTCTCTGTCTTCTATAAAACCCAATTCCCAATACTATCAATACATTATTAATTCTATGGTAAAGTTAATGGAAGAGCTTACGGACCTCACAGAGCAGCAGGTCTGTGATGTGGAAGACCATACAGAGGGGGAACTTGGCTGTGAAGAGCGTGAGGAACCACTGGGAAGCGTACATGTGGGCCTCCAGGTTCAGATCCTGGAAGTGAGACCACAACTCAGGCTGCTGCTCCTATAGAGAAGAGAGAGGAAAAAACACGGTTTAGAGAAACATGATGTTCAAACCCCTTGCATGGTCTGATCATCATTGTCAAGGTCCTGTCATGGTGAACACACATTTCCTCTTTGCCTGACTTTGTTGATTGACCAGAGTCAGTGTGGTTGAGTAGAGAAGAAATAACCAAAGAGCTGCTCATATTAGGATCACCTGAGACAAAATTCTTCCAGAGAGCCTGATGCTCTCCTGCATGGTCCCCACCACCTGTATGTGTTTGTTCCTCTAGACTGATCGATGCTAACACTCTAGTCATGGGGAAGCTTATCAATACTAACTGTATCTGGGCTGAGTGCTAAAAGAGGCCCACTTTGGCTGTAATTGCATTTCAGCACAAAATTAAAACCCATTTTGCTGTAGAGTTGGTCTAATAGCTCAGAGAAGGGTGTGTGAGTTCTGCTTCTGCAATGTGTGTCCTGTAGCGTAAGCTGGAGAGTGTAATTTGGTGTCAAAGCAAGACCAGGTATTATCCAATCACACCAGACGCAAAAGCTTTCAACAAGTAGTCCTTTTCACAGAAGACAATAGTCCTATCGTAGCACACGGTCCATTTGTACAAAAACAGCTAGATTTTTACCCCATTTTGACTAAGGGCAATTTTCATGATCACTTAACTACATTGTATTAAATAACTTATTATGGAAAATTTTATGGCAATATGTCAGGAGAGAGACAATCCATGAATTTAATAATGCATATATTCAGCTCTTCAACTGTTCTCTCTAATTACAAGAAATGGAGTCTGATGAAAATGCATTTTGGTCAAATGCTGTTATGTTTTTAATGAAGTAATTGGAATAATTCCTAGTTGATCTTTTCCTAATGCCCATTTTTTCTTTGATTTTCATTTTTGATTATTTAACACAACAGCTGTCATTTACTTTGTGTTTATTTTATGATGACTGGACCAAAGGAAATGCGCCCAAATAACTAACCAATTAAAAAACTCTTTACCTTAGTTCTTATACTAAATCTAATTACAGGTTTTTTTTCCTCTCCTGTAAAATTGACACTTTGTATTTGAAAAATAGTGAAATGTTAATATTTGAAAGAATAGGCATGATTTGCAATATCCATTTTAAATAGATATCTGATGACTCAATTAACACAAAAAATTACTACCACAACTGCAGCCTTAATGCTGCACTAACCTGTATCAGACGCTCCAGCTGATAGAACTTGCAGTGCAGATCTTCAAAGTTGTTCTTGTAGAGGTCCCGGAGCCCGTAGTCATACATGATCTTCACCAACACACAAAATGCCTGCTCCTCAGGCATCTATAAACACACAGGCTGTGCTTAAAGGGCATAACAGTCATTTTTTGCAAAAGCCTTTCACACAAAAGGGGACAGTAGTTCATAAAATAACATCATCAGCAAATACACAATCAATAAAGTCCAGCACATCTGTACCACCAGAATTATAATAATCATTATAATCAAAACTCATCCATGCTTAGCAAGTATAAACAATGAACAGATGTTAGTGAAGCTCTTACAGGTTTTGAGCTACATTTGGTCAATAGAGGAAATCTATCAGTTACTGAGACTGATAAGGTTTAGAGATAAGAGCGGCTGTGCGAGAGGTTAGATGGAGAGATGGAGACGATGAGCAAGATAGAGGGTATGAGAAAGATACTGTGTAATGTGAGATACAGAGAGAGAAAGAGAGAGAGATAATGAGAGAGTGAAGGTGGAATATGTTATATAAAGGAATTGTGGTGGATGAGAGGGAGAAAACTGAGAAACTGAATGAGATCCAGTGTGAGAGGATTTAGGTGAGAGTGAGAGAGTGGAAGAGTGAATGAAAAAAGTAATGTAAAATGCTTGAAGGAAGAAAAGCAAGTGTGGGATCATCTTCAGAGTTAGTGTCGTAATGGTGAGGGAGGGGTGGAAAACGTCTGTACGTCTTTTGTCAGCTGCAGAGTTGTAGCTGTAGTTGTGTGTGTGTGTCTGTGTGTGTGTGTGTGTGTGTGTAGGAGGTGTGTGAGGGGGAGAGGGCTAAGGTGGGTATTAAATCACGAAGACAGCGTGTGTGTCCAGGACTGAATGGGGTCCTGCAGGTAGACTGTCCAAGTCATTAATATTCCTGATGCCTCCTGGACTTCCTGGGCAAGACCAAGTGCTAACAGAGCCATTCGGCATAATGAAACCTCCACAAATTCCTACTTCCACTGTAAGACAGCGGCTAAGCTGCTTTTAGAGGTGAAATGTCCATGAAGTTCATAATGTTCATAAATACATTATAATGCAAATTACTTCAAGAAAAAGCCTGTTTAGTCTTTAGGTAACAGTAGAATCAGGGCATTCAGCAAATAAGCTCTTTTGCTAAATCTCTCTTTCTCTACTTACCTTTCATATTAGCCTGCCTCCCACTACTTACATTTTACTTTTAAATAATGCAAATTTAATTGCATTTGCTGTACTATATTCCTACCTGTCGTTTTTGTGTTGAAGTGTTTATCTCCGCTACCTGCATTTGTTCCGGTACTAAAGGAAAATTCACCAGATGCTTAAAAACCTGTATAATTAATGTATTAAAATGCGAACAAAACCATTAAGTGCGGTTTGACATGAGACGATTAACTGAAACTTGCTGCCTTTTTTTTTTTTTTTTTTTTTTTTACAGTGGTGGCGATAGGAACCAGGGTGGAGTTGCCTACCATGCAAATTTAGCCAATTAATTCACTATTTAAAACGACTAGTGGACTTTTAATATTAAGTGGAAGTTTAACATGAAGACTACTTTGACTGATATAGCCTTGCATGTACCACTGGTTTTAAAAACACATTTTAGGCTAAAACTATCACCAAAACTATCATAAAACAATGCTTCAGCCAATTTTTAACCATTTCTTGTAATAACGATCACTAAACACATCTGGTTCCCATCACCACCATGGTAAAGGAATCTGAATCTGCACAATTCTCTACAATCGACCATTACACTCCAAACCACTCTGAACAACTCTATTTACATATTAATGATTAAATTATGATTTAATTGAAAAATTCCCCATCAATTCCTAGTTATTACCAAAACCGAAGATGGCTAGTTTGTAAATCACCACCTTAAATGATATAGCAGTGACATAGTGGTGCCAGTCAGGGCTAGAATGTAACTGCTGCTCCATTTAAGGTGGAATGGAACATCTGAACAAGCAGTCAACTTCAGGCACATTAGTTATTAATCTTAGAGCAGATTATTCAGCAACAACAATAAATTATTTGGTAGCTATTCTGAAACTAATTTGCATGTTATTTAGTTACGAGAGCGAGGAATTAGAAGTGTATGCCCAATGAGCCTCTCAGTTTTAAAGGTAAAAATAAATAAATAAACAAACAAAAGGATTACTCACATGTAACAGTAACACAGCAGCCAGGAACGACTGGCCTTGGCAATATCCAATCTCCTCATCATACACAGAGTACGCCTGCAGAAAACAAATCCCCAATTAGATCTAAAATCAATTTGAAATAAGCTTTTTGACATACCACAGTTACTCAGTGATATTCTCTAATTAAGATTGTCACTTTAAGTGAGTGCAGATATCTAAAATACACACCAGCGTCTGAGCATAAGAAAGAGCCTCTGTTTGCAGTTCTGGTCTCTTTTAATCTGGCAGTAGCAATCAGAAGATGGAGAGCTTCTAACAACTCTGTACAAAGGAGATTTAACATCAGCAAACAAAGTGTTCTCTCTCTTAGGCTCTCGTTTTCTTACTTCTTTCAGGTGCAGTACTTAAGTGCAATGCCTAATTTAGGTACAATATTTAAAAGTGCAATACCTCATTTACAAAAACAACATACAAAATCGCTTAATTATTCATCCAATCATTTATGCATAGTATGTGTACAAAACACATCTGAATAAAAGTCATTTGCTGGTAAATGTGTATTAACTGGGATTAGAATCCTGATTAATCCTGATTAAATAAATTCCTAAAACGGAATAGAGTACAGGATTCAACAGATGACTTAATACACCCTGGTCATTGGTAAGAAAACTCGTGACTAACAGTACATTGGTAATATACTTGCATTACTGTAGAAGAACTGTAATTTACTCAAGTAGAACTGAAATGGATTATGTTTGATTACGTTTCCAGAACAAAACAGTTTATAGATCTTATATGTTCATTTAGACCCTCAAAACACTTCTTTCAAATCTAGATTTCTCTTTTCTCTTTTCTCTCTCTATATATATACACAAGCAAATTCACTGTAAAACTTTTATTTAAAATATACAAGCAAATTCACTGTAAAATGAAACTATGCTTACTGTGGAATGCTAACAAACTAAGCTAACCACCACATCACATGTCCCTAGAAATAATACATAATAGGGAGATAGCGAGTTCAATGCCACAGCCATCCATAAAAAAATGGAGACTGGGTTGTGATTTTTGTTATCGAGATATTTGAGGGGGCTCAACAGGGGTGGGAAAGATTATAGTCCTTTATTAATTTTGAGACAAACTGTGTCACAATACACCAATCAGCCATAACATTAAAACCACCTGCCTAATATTGTTTAACTCATAATATTGTTTAAAACAGCTTTGACTCACTGAGATATGGACTCCAAAAGACCTTTGAAGGAGTGATGTTGTATCTGGCACCAAGATATAACAGCAGATTCTTAAAATCCTGTAAGTTGCTAGATGGAGCTTCCACTGATCAGACAAGTTTGTCCAGCACATCACGCAGATGTTTGATCGGAGTGAGATCTGGGGGATTTGGAGGCCAAGCTAACTATTTGTCATGTTCTTCCAATCATTCCTGAACAATTTTTAGAAGCTGTATTATACTGAAAGCGTCTACTGGCATTAAGAATTTTGTTGCCATTAAGAAGTGTACATGGTCTGCAATAATAGGTAGATGGTACATGTTAAATTAATGTATAGATGAACGCCAGGACCCAAAGTTTCCCAGCAAAACATTGCCCAGAGCAGTTTCCTAGCAAAATATCGCCTCTGTTGGCTAGTTTTCTTCCCGTAGTGCATAAGACCAGGCCACCTTCTTCCAGTACTTCCAGTGCCACTCTGGTCTGTAGTTATCTAGCCCCATATGCAGCAAACTGTGATGCACTCTGTGTTCTGTCACCTTTCTATCATAGCCAGCATTAATGGATCTAACAATTTTTGCTACAGCAGTTCCTCTGTGAGATTAAACTAGATGGGCTTTCCTTTGATAATAATGAGTCTTGGGTGCCCACGACCCTGTCGCCAGTTCATCGGCTGTCCTTACTCGGACCATTCTTGGTAGGTACTGACCACTGGATAGTGGAAACACCCCACAAGACCTGCCATGTTGGAGATGTTCTGATGAAGTTGTCCAGCCATTTCGACGCTTATGAAGTCACTCGAATCTTTATGCTTGCCCATTTTTCCACCAAATTAACTTCAAGAGCTGACTGTTCACTTTCTGCCTAATAAATCCCACCCCTTGACAGGTGCCACTGTAATGAGATAATCAATGTTTTTCACTTCACCTGTCAGTGGTTTTAATGTTGTGCCCTGATCAGTACATTTATCATAGGTACGGTCATCACTGGTATCACAGGTACTGAAACACTGATTTACACATAACATTGTAAATTAGAAGTTACTGACTGAACGTTAGTAATTAGATTTTTCTCCCTGTTCATAAAAAGTTTATTTTTGCACAGGCCAAAAAAAAAAAAAAAAAACATTTTAAAATGTTGTATTAGTACTTGTATTCTGCCCATTCCACTGTTCTCAAACCTTAGAAAAGCTAAAGTTAATGATGCACAGTGCACACTGCGTGAAATATTGAATAAATCATTGTACACGTCTTAGAGTATCAACCCTAAGAATGAAATATTCCAATTTGTATTTGTACTGTAATGTTATATTTTTTGCCACAGTCAACAATACTGCTCACCTTGCAGATCTTGTAAAGAGAGTCTTGTCCATCACCACCTGAATCCTTGAAGTAGTCATGAGCAGGAAAAGTGCGATGAATATCTCTGGTGATGACTCCCTCCTGAGCAGAGTCCTGAGGGTCACAAAACACAAAAGACCACTGTAATTTGGTTGCCTTTTACGCTACAAGAGTGTAACACAATGGTTGAAAATAGTGCCCTATATTAGGCTAATTGGTAGGTGGGGATAATGCTATACTGGGTTTAACAACAGTTTCACTCCCGTAAATATAGACATAGTAAAACTGCAGATACGGACAGTTGCTATATATATATATATATACTTTTTTAACCTGTTACCCTATTGTGCTGATCTTGAATGGACCAGTAGAACTGGTCAAAAATGAATCAAAATTGGTTTAATTTATTAAAATCTGACTCTTTTATTTTTTTAATGCATTGCAATTTATTATAGCTATATGAGTTGACAAAATGCACTTAATCAGAATCAAATAATTACATTCAATATTTAAAAAATATTATATATAAGGTGTGAATGCATGGTTGCCATGAAAATGAAGCTCCACAGATTTTCATGCAGTTCCCATTATCCATCACTGATGTCCATTTGGTGTTGAAAACAGTGTTATTTACAATGTATTTCCAACTACTGAACTGTGAATTGGTTTATCCAGATGGTGGAACGTGTCATTTTAAAACTGTATTTGAACAAGAGAGCTACAAAGAGTTTGAGCAACAAACAGAGCTCAATTAGTGAGGCTTCAAGCTGGAACTATGGATGATTTGATGGCACAAATATACTGTAATGTTAGACAGAGCTTTTACAAGCAAAAACATACTCGCTAAGATTAGTTGTTTCAAACAAATTTCTTGGCTGCACACATGCACGCACACATGCACACGGACATGCACACACGCGCACACGCACACACACATATTTTAACCATATTACCGTTGTAGCCCGCAGGTAATCCATCAAGCACTGCCAAACTTGTGGTACATTTCTCTGAACCACTAATAATGACATGATTTACTTTGCATACTAATAACTGTAGACAAATGATGACAACTTTACAACAACAGTTCCAACAACAGTATACAATGGCGTTGGACAAAATACAATACACAGACACATTTCTTAATTATTGAATTCAGGTGACCCCTTACTTTCAGTGAAGGGCAATCATAATGCTTCATTTTGGACAACGCCATGCTTCCAACTTTGTGGACACAGTTTCAGGAAGACCGTTTTCTACTATAGGAGAATTGAAACACTGTGCCGCAGTGCCCACAGAAACACTCCAAAATCTTGAGGAAAGCCTTCCAAGAAAAGCAAAAGCTATTAAAGCGGGACCAACTACATATTAAAGCATTTAAGTATTTGAATGGAATGTCATTAAAGTCCCTTTTGGTGTAATGGTCAGGCGTCCCAATATAGTGTATCTCTGCTGGTAAACTGTATGACACCACGACGCCATACTGCACTGCAGTTTTATGTTTTTATCACTAATTCTGACAGACAATGTGCATGTCTATTTTATAATGCTTTGCAATTCTATTTCATGCACTTTATTTATCATGTCTTGGACTTGCTAGTTAGCTGCAGTGTATTTAACTTGCCAGATGCTTCAGATTGTCTTGAAAAAACTTTGGAAAATAGGCCAAAAGCAAGGAAATAGAAAGCTATAGTTATGTTGACTTTCATTTGGAACAATTTTAAGAGAACAAAACAGGCCAATTAAAATAAGCTGTCAGGTTTGTAACACTTTGGTTTTGTCCAGCACAGAAATGTTCACACGCGAGATCCTGATATATCTGGAAATCTTGATAAATGTCACCCCGCACTAGTATGCAAAATGGAAAAAAAAAAGTTTTTCTTTTTTATATGTGAAGACAACTCCCTAAAACAAAAAAGGTAATGAACAAGGAAACTGACCCAACTGGCAACCCATTTAATGCCTCCATATTTTACAGAACCACCTTTTCTCCATGCAGAGGTTTGCTGTCCTGTCACTGACAGCTGAATGGGGCAGGGAGAAATGTATTTTATCAATAAAGTGAAGGAGTTGGAAAGAAAGAAAGAAAAAAAAGACCTTGAAGAAGAGAATAAACCTTCCTGCAGTGTTTACTCAGACTGATGGAGAGAGAGAGAAATATGGACGAACATTTCTTTTCACTTCGTCAGCAAAGGAGAAGAGCAGCACAGTCTTACGCTATGTTCTCTGCTTGCACACTTTCACCTCTGAAATCACTGTCGTCCTCCCAGAGAGTTGAGATATATGTTAAAGGCCATCATTTATGTCACATAACTAATACAGCTCTTGCTAGGCATTCAATAAACATAGTCATTAAGGAAGCAAAAGAAAAATGAAGTGGGTTTTGGAACTACAGCCATCACTACTGATTATACTAAAAATCAAGTAATTGTCTGGTTATTTTAGCAATTAGTCATTCAATTGTTTAAGTTTAAAATGGGCATAATAATAAAAATAGACTTAATTAAACAGTGACAAACCATGCATAGCCTTTAAAGACAGCACTTTTCAACTAAAATACTTGCAAATTAAAAATAAAATAAACAAAAATCTCTATGAGGCTCTGTTTCTTCTGAGATCAACAGAAACGATGTCTTCTTAATTTTTGCACCTTTCGTAATTATAATGTAGTTTAGACTTATTCACAGAGGTTTAAAAGAAAGAAAAAGAAACACGAAATGATAAAATAATCAGAAATAATAGTCATTAATAGTACAACCAGCAACAACAAAAATGATATTACAGTTGGTCTGAATAATTAAGGCATCCATGTCACCTCCCCTCAAAGAACAAAGAACTGCTTTTTACACAGTAACAATCGAGCCAAACAAAAACATTAATAGTAAAAAAAAAAAGCATCTATATAAAATGAACTAAAATTAAAGTCCTGACAATGAAAAACAACATAGTAATTTACATTCATTACATGATTAAAAACTGCATGCGAAAGAAAGGCTACAATTGCGGCTTCTATAGCAACATATGGGGCACAAGAAGCTAGGTTTCAGCTAACTGCCTACTGGACACATTTTTAACCCAGTAACAAAAATACCTACATTATAGTTAATAAAACACAAATATTATTTTTTAATAAACCAGAGAACAAGTACTTGAGTACTCATTGGCAACAACAACAAATATTCAAAGCTTCTAAAATGATGACCGTGCCAGCCTTAAATAACAATAATAAAACATAAGTAATAACAAGGAATAAAAAAAACAAAAACAAGATTATGAAATGTCTCTAGCTGCTTCTTAAAATGTAGTACTTTTGCCTCACTCAGCAGGCAAAAAACACGCCGAAATGTAATGTGTTGTCATTGTAGAAGCGGACAGTCATGAAATGAATCAAAAGGAGGCTGCATTTGAAGAACACAATGATGAAACATAAATAGACTTTCTGAAGGCTGGCGGTTCTGAGTGCTTGGGACCAGTTCAAGTGAGCTCTCCTTGAGAGAGTCTAATCTGTACCAAAATGCTTCCTGGAAGAGGGCTGGCCAGATCGAGCTCTGGAAGGCACAGACTGCAGAGCTACAGATAAAGGGCCTCAGCTCTGACAGATGAGCTTCACATGCGTGCGTGCGCACACACACACACACACACACACACACACACACAAACAGCGTGCACGCTGAGTGTGACAGATACACGCCTGCCACAAGGCATTTGTTACTTAGCATAAGAGTGAGCTGGAACCAAAGCCTTGGAATGAATGACATTCAATTGCATGTAATTGAGTCAAAGTGAAATGAGTGTAATAGGCATCTATCCACAACCTTCTATCCCACAATGGGGAACACATACAGATGCAACCTGACATCTCAGAAAGGTATTATGCTTGTATTAAAGATTACGTAGAGACAGAGGCAGACGGAAGGCAAGTCCTTTGCTAAGATAAGCTTTACAAAAAAGCACCTTTAATGGTCAATATCTGAATATGAATAGGCATCCACGATTACAGCTGCCTCAAAAGGAACATTCCTCATCTGTATGTGTTTATTTATTTAGCATCAATCAATGGTATTCATCAGCAGTAAGTGGTCATTGAGGGACCCTCACTATTTTCTCAGTTATCATGAGGGCCATGCACTCTTAAAGTCAGAATTAGTCCTCATAGATCCTGGTGTTAAAATATTTTGACTTCTGGATATTTATCTGGGTGTTCTTATTCTTGTGGAATAACAATACTTCCACAACTACATGAGATCTGTGGATCTGTGGAATAACCTGCACAGATTATTCAGGTCTCTTCCTGACCACAGCATTTTGTGTATGTAGCGTAGTGTATTTTATACAAAACATTTTCAGAATACTTTCTGGAGAGTTTATTTTGAGTTTATAATATAATATTTTATATTGTTCTCATCTCCTTTGTGCTGTTGTTGTATAAGCAACTTCATCTGGGATCAGTAAAGTTTACTGATACTGATTCTGACATTTGGTGTCCAGCATGCAGCGATCAGAACCAACATATAGCCATCAGAATCAATATGAAGCCTTCGGGAAGCAACATGAAGCCTTCAGAACCCATTTGAGGTCTTCATGACCATCATGCAGCCTTTAGAACTGGCATGAAGTCTTCAGAACCAACAAGAAGCCTTCAGAACAAACACAAAACCTTTCAAACCAACATGTAGACTTTAGATATGCAGCCTTTTATTCCAATGGGGGAAAAAATCAGGCTATTGGGATGCTAAAAGACAGCAACTCGATCAGAACCACAGCAGAAAAACGTGCAATATCAACAGAAGTAACTGTCAATGACTAAGTCATCCAAGAAAAATAAATGGGACAAAAAAAGCTGAGAATAATACTTCCAAGACAATAGTTATTTTACTAACCATTAAGCACCAGAGGGCAGAGACAGTATTTGAGTTGTCCTTTTAAAATATCTATTACACAAATAAGAAAGGAAAACAACTATAACACCTTAATGGTTCCTCAGGGGTTGTTCTAGGGTAATTCTGCGGCAGGTACACATATGAACTGATTATATCAAGATGCTATTGCTCTGCATCACAGATTTATTTTGTACAAAGCTGTAAAAGAATGTTAGATTTGTCCAGAACAGTAGATGATGACCAACAAAACTGTATAACAAAGAGAATGAAGTTATAATAAAATTAATATCCAGAATGCCTCACATTTGAAACGTGATTTATGAAGACACAAATATAAATATATGATAATTACAGTATATTAGGTAACATTTCGTGGTCTTCCCAAAACACAGAAATTTCTAAAAAAAAACCCTTCAGATATCAACCTAACAGCATTTCAGTTTACACTGTATAAGCTATTATTGATAAGAGAACATGTATTAATAAAATAAATCAGTTATCCAAATTCTGTTCATATCATCTTACTTCTGGTGTAGCACTTGTTATGTCTTGTTATTATATTTTTCACCAATAAATGAACAAACAGCCTAACAGCTGGCTGACAGAAATGAAGAATCCAATCAGACGAATAAAGAAAAACAGTCTGATGCAACCATTACAGGCTGCTGTCTAAATGTAGACATTTTTAGGACACAGCTTCTACATAACCTCAGGAGACACAAATCTAGACAACCGAACTGTTTGCCTTTTACCCAAAACATCTCACAGTGTCATGGATTAGATTTAAGAAGATGCCTAGGGAGGACAGCTCGGACTGCATTATTACAGTAAACAGAACTCGACTTGTTCCCAGAGCAGAAGGGAGAAAAGATACAGCAGAAGATACGGTGCCAGGAGAGTCTCTAAATCTCAATCTAAATGTGGATCTTAATATGTTTCAATGCAGCATTTCACCATTTTAATGGAAACCACAAAAACAGCCTCAAAATAAACAACTCTGGACAACTTTGACACCTACTTTGATCTGCGGTGCCGTTAACGATTAGCTACTTCAAGCAGAGAGGCGTCATTTAACACCAGATGCGGGCGGCCGAAATCTCTTTGACAGGGCGAGTTATAAACAGTTTGATTCAATTAACGGTGTGTGTCACTGCAAATCAAAAGCGTCATTAGTCAACTAACTCCAGAGAGGGAGGGACAGGCTCCTTTTCTCCTCTCACCTGTATCGCTTCATTTCCAGTCCTTGTGCTTCTCTAATTACTTTTATCAAAGAGCAGCCGGCCAAACGGCGGAACCGCAGGGAATTAAAGAGAAGTCAGTGATTTATTGGCTAGCGAATATTTTTCCCTCTAAAAGACTTTAGTGAACACAAAACAGTATTAAAACTGTAGTCACATTTAGACTGTAATCATTACAATGCGTTTTATTTTGCAAGATTTTTTTTTTTAGGTACCCCTTACTTTTCATTATTTACTGAATGACAGGTTGTGGATCTCCTGAATATACAGTCGTATGCCAAAGCTGGAACAAAACTTGTTTAGTTGACGTTCAAAGTGAAAAGAACTGAGCTCATTGTAAATTTTAGCACACAAGTTGTATTTATATATTGGTTTAACATGTGGAAAAAACATCGCATGGGCCACATTTTAGGCCTTTTATCCAATATCTTTTTTTTTTTTTTTTTTTTATTTTTTTTTTTTACATTTTGGGGTGCCAAAACTTCTGCAGCTCACATAGCCGTCTAACAGGCTCTCAAATTTAGCACAAAGCAACAAATGTGGTAAATTTAGCCTTCTACAGCAGTACAAGTCCTTATCCAAAAAACAGAAAAGGCTGCTATGCAGGAGTAGACATATGCTTGCAGAAACACAAGCTTATGTGAACAGCAGCAACAAGAACAACAGAAGAATCTGGAAGCAAAACTCCATTTATGTGCTTAATCTTCCATGTGGCTCCTTTAACAGAAGGGTCACCAGAGGACCATAACTGATGGAGCGTGAGGAGGAGGAGGCATAGAAATGGGAAAAGAGCTAAAAGTGGAATTGAGGGAAAAGGAGGAACACAGGCAGCAGAATGAAGTCTGTTGTTGTCAGTTGGATTCCGCAGTGAGGGACAAAGAGCAGGCAGATGGCAGCGCATGTCTCGCACTTCACCCATGGGCTTCTGCCGTCACTCAGAAAATTAGAGATCTATATAAAAAGACTCCCTCGCTGCTGCGGCCGGCTGCTGAGGAACCGTGCCAGAGTGGCACAGCAGTGATGGACAAAACCCCCCTGGTCAGTTCTGTTTCACCTCATACTGAAATGCTGACATGATTGGCCTCGAAAAACACTGACCCGAGATCAGATTAAAATACAGGATCTTCTCCCACATATCAATAAGAAGAGCAGAGAATGGCTGTCAGTATGACCAGGTCTCAACAAGCTACTTAGAAAACATTGGGAATCTTAACCTTCAAGGGTTTCACACGTTAAATAGAAAGTGTGTCTCAACTTTTGCCCAGGCCATGTTTTACTTTTTTTCCCCTCACATTATTTTTTAAATTATGATAAATTTAGCAAATAAACAGCATATATCACAGTCAGGCATTGTCTAATACCTGTCAGGTCTAAGGACAGTGACTGTGGGCATATTCCTGAGCATACCGGGTTTTAGTTAAGTCATTTGTTTCAGCTGCCGGTGTGCTCAGGAGAAACTTGTGATAGTATTTAAGTTATTTAGGGACCGAGAGTGGATGTCGGTCCTCTGTCATCCAGAGTATATGCGTATGTTGCCTTTCTCCTTTTGTTTTGTGAGTTCTGTTCATGGCCCTCGAGCCTTTTGCTTTGTGTGTGCACCTGCCCTCATTTGGGAGAAGAGGGGAAATGTGACAAATGCCCGAAAATCCAGAAAACATGTAATTTGATCGGGGTGCCTAAACTTTGAAAGCCCAATTAAAACAGGATTTTTTTGTATGAATATTTGCAAGTCAGAGTGATCTCATAGTAGCTGGCCTCCTGTGTGCAGGGAAGCACTGCTGGGGAAGTATTACTGTTATATTTGTATATTCTGAGACTTTTGGACAGCCATTTTTCATTTCCCACTACTAGGGTTGTCACAAAAAATTGATTCTCAGATACTAATCGATACTAAAATTTAGTAAGGATTTCGATATCAATTAGCACTGTTATCGATACTTAAATGCCAGTTTTCCACCTGCCGGTTCACGGAAATCGCCGGCAGACAACAATAATTTTCAACAGGCATTGCAGCGGGCAGCCCATCCCCTGGCTACATGGAGGACCCAATGTTTACATGACAGCCCCGTAACTCGGCCGGGGAACATGGAGCCGCGAAATTTTACACGGACCCTCAGCTAGTGTTGCTTTCTCAACGAAAATTATCACTAAATATCGTTGTCAACGAGCATTTATCACGTGACAAAAAACAAGACGAGACAACGTAAATGCTGCTCATGTGACGATAACTATAACGAAATATATAATGTAATATTGTTGCTCGGCCCAGTACTTTTGTCCATTGAGAGGCACTGTGAATTAAATCTATCTAGAGTGGCCAAAAGTATTGGACATACGCATTGCCAATATAGAAAGAAATCACACACACACATACACACACACACAAAGTCTCACACAAACAGCATTTTGATAAGCAGCCTTTCCCATATCCATGCCAAAAAGCTGATCCTAAATTGTTCTGATTTGGTTGTGTAGACTATATTTGTTGAGGGAAGAAAAAAAAAAATCAGGTAAGTTCAGGCCAACACACCTACAACTTTTACCAGTTTTACAAATGTGGGTTTTATGGCAATAAGAGATAAGATAAGATAAGATAAACCTTTATTAGTCCCACAAGTGGGAAATTCGATTAGTGACGGCAGAAAGTGGACAG
>JBBJLS010000039.1:9799079-9814505 GCA_037577275.1 Bryconaethiops microstoma | reverse complement strand
CACTTACCTCCTAGAGAGTGTTCTTGATCTGGCCAACTGTTGTGAAGGGGTTTTTCTTCACCAGGGAAAGAATTCTTCGGTCATCCATAGTGTTGCTTTCGTCAACGAAAATTATGACTAAATATCATCATCATCACATGACAAAAACAAGACGAGAAACAACGTAAATGCTGGTCATGTGATGATACTATAATGAAATATATAATGTAATATTGTTGACAAATAAGAACGAGACTAAATGTGGTTTACAAAATAAAAACTATGCTAAAATGTCTCTTCATTTCCGTTGACTAAAACGAGACAAGACGTTATTTCCTGTACGATAGGGAGGGGAGAAAAAAAAAAAGTATTAGGATGCTCGACCTTAGAGTTGAACGGCGTTACGTCCCAATACTTTTGTCCATTGAGCGGCAAATTTAATCTATGCGAATTAAATCTATCTACAGTGGCCAAGAGTAGGGCCAATATAGTGCCAGGGAGAGAGAATCTCACACACACACACACACACACACATACACACATACACACATACACACATACACACATACACATTTTGATTAGCAGCCTTTTCCATATCCATGCAAAAAAAGCTGATCCTAAATTGTTCTGACTTGGTTTTGTAGACTATATTTGTTCAGGAATAAAAATAAATAAATTCAGGTAAGTTCAGGCCAACACACTTAAGACTTTTACCAGTTTTACAAATGTGGGTTTTATCGCAATAGACACTCACATTTACATTTTATTTGCACTTTTTAGTGATGTGATGTTATTTAATTTCTTTCTTTTATTTAAATTTATGTGTGTGTACTACTAAGTTCTAACATGTTTGGTTGGCAAAATAAATGTCGTAAATTCAAATCAGAGTGTCTTCCGTGTCTGGAAGGGATGTACAGTATTCTTGAGTCTATAAGGTAACAATAATATAATAATAAGATAACCTTGTTTGAATTGTGAAATAGTTTTGAATAAAAGAAAATTTAGATTCTGTCTATTCTACTATCAACTATACTATATTGACTGGGTTAAATAGAATTGCATTACTAAAAATAGAAGCTAAAATGCAACTTTTATTGACTAAAACTAGATGAAAATAGTCATGAATAATTCTAACTAAAAGAAGACTAAAATGCTTTTAGTTGACAAACTTGACTAGACTACTACTACTAATAATAATAAAAATAATAATACATTTAATTTATAAAGTGCTTTTCAAAATACCCAAACAATTTTGAGTAGACAAAGAAAATGGAGCATTTTGTTTGCACTTTTTTTAAAAAAAAGTTCTTGCGTTTGTTTTTTCTCCCCCTGTAGTATCGAAAACAGTATTGAGTACCATCCTTAGTATCGGTATCGAGTTTGAAATTTCAGTATCGTGACAAGCCTACCCACTACTTCTAACAGGGTTTCCAGTTCATTTTTACATGGGAATGCAGGCAGTAACGATCTTTCTCATGAAGGTCATGATATAGTAAGTGTCCGTGATTACCTAGTTTGGTTCTTGCAGCTTTGGGAAAAGCTGCTCCACTAGAAGCATTAATCACAATACACACAGCCACATCGTCTCCATATTTTCCCCCTTATCACCACTTAACGGCACTATAAATAAATGCTCGCTGAATCAGCTGTGCTATTATGCAACTGATGGCCATGTCAGGGGGCTGCATTAATCCCCAGCTTAATCTTGCTAGTTGAGTAGCATGCAGGCGTGCAGATGTGTTGGGAGGCGGCACTAACATGCATGGCTCATGTGCTGGAATGCTCACTGCAGGACCCGTGTGCGTAGCTCTGATGGCTGGTTGCTGAGGCTCCTGAGGGTTTCCCTACAAATAGGTGTGCAAGGAGGGGGAGGAGGGCCCATAATTGCAGCTCTAGGGGACGTTCACAGACACTGTATTAGTCAGCACAGGAGAGAGACCGGGGCAGGTGACCTATTTAGGGCGAGCAGGGAGGAAAAAAGTGCTGATGAAGCGGAGCAGCAGCCCTGCGGACACACTCTCTGCTCCGCATCCCCCCGCTCTGGACTGCACTCACAACAGAGAGGGTAAGGCGTGATCTGGGCTGCTCTTTTTGCTTCCAGGCTTTTGCTCAGGTAGGGGCAAGAGACATTTTTCTGCTACAGTGTGAGGTGAGGTCACACTAAATGAAGGTAGGGAACAAAGCATGGCCCGTTAAGGGTGTAGAAGAAAAGGAAAGGAAATATCTGAAGCAGTTTACACACACACACACACACACACATGCAGAGGGGCTCTCTCTCTTTTTACATTTTGCAAAGATAATAGAGGAAGAGGGTCTTTAAGGAGAAATTAAAAGATGAAAATGAATATATATGAATGAACCCTTTTTGAATCTTGGTTTCTCCTGAGATTTCTTCACTCCAGCTTTAGGGAGTTTTTCCGTGCCTCTGTCTCCTTTGGCTAACTAGGGGCTCGGACCCGGATTCTGTACAGCTGCTTTGTGACAACACTGGTTGTAAAAAGCGCTATACAAATAAAAGTGAACTGAACTGAACATGTTGCTTTGTAATAATACGTTATATCAGTTTTGGTGAAGTTGTAGGGTTTCTGTTCAAATGGCCAAAATAATACATTTTGAGATCTGTTGAGCATCTGCAGTGCCCCCTCTGCTGCAAGATGCATGCATGACATGGATCAGGACGTTAACAGAAAGTCATGTTCCAATATGCAAATCTGTTAACTAATATTCCCAACCCTTGATGATGGTGCCTGGCTGCACTGAACAAATGAGTGTGAAAGATGAGCAGAGTGTGAGAACACGGTCGTAAGATAACCTGAGTCGCTCACCCAATGGCAGTTAAGGCTAAACGTGTAAGAAACTGCCACAGCAAATCACCCAAACAATTTAAACAATCAATCAACAATGAACAATCAGTCACTCCCATTTAAAATGCAGCTGAATATTGTACAAAAAATAAAAAAGGGGGGCCATATAAAAACTATAATAATGTGTAGCAAAAAAAAAAAGGATATAATTAAAATCAACCAAGATCAACTAAAAACAAAGACTAAAATAGAGTTAAGCAGTTGCAGACTGAGGGGAGGGGGTTAAAGACTAGAAAATGTGATCAAGTAATCAAGAACATTCAGTGTCCGTCAAATAGGTACAACATCAAATACGTATAACAAAACCACCTTCCAGCGCACCCAGCGAGTGGTAGCCTGTTACGGCAATGCAAATTTCCCACTTGTGGGACTAACAAAGGTTTATCTTATCTTATCTTAAGGAATAACGGTGTTATTATCTTATCTGTTACAATAGCACCTGACAAGGAGTGGGAGACATGCGGCAGCAAGTAACAGTTAGTTCTTGAAGAAAAAACATTGGAGGCAGGAAAAATAAGCACGAGGATCTGAGCAACTTAGACAAGGGCCACACAGTGATGGTTAGATGACAGAGCATCTCCAAACTGGCAGGTGTTCTGGGACGTTTCCAGCATCCAGTTGTTGGCACCAACCAAAAGTGGTCCAAGGAAGGACAACTACTGAATTGGCAAGAGGGTCAGAAGAATTACTGCAGCACAAACTGCTGAAAAAGTTAATGCTGACTTTGATAGAAAAGTGTCAGAACACACAGTGCATCACAGTTTGATGCGTGTGTTGCTGCAGAATGGTCAGGGTGCCCTTGCTGAGCACTGTCCCCAACGGTATTTCGTAATGGCAGCGGCCTTTTTCAGGAGGATAATGTACCCTGCCACACTGCAAAAAGTGTTCAGGAATGGTTTGAGGAACATGACAAGTAGTTCCCGAGATCACAATCCAATTGAGCATCTGTAGGATGAGCTGAAGGATGTACTCTTGATTCATGGAGCTCTGTGGACGATTTTTTTCTTTTTAACCATTTGTGCTTTTGGTTTAAACATTTACATTTATGCTGGTTGAATTAAAACTTTATATATCATTAATATTTTAGTTTAAGAGGGGCTAAACAATGCTCTTTGAAGCATGTGGATCTAGAAAAGCAATCATGTCTGTAGGACAGAGCAAACATCACAGTCAGAGGATGAAGAAAGAACTTTGGAAGTGACCAAAGGTAGTAAGTTAGAGAAGGCATGCAAATGTTTGAAAGTTCTTATATGCAAGCAAACAGTAACAAATGGTAATCCTTTAACTTTGGTGTCAGAGCTCACTGGGAAAGCTCTGGTAACAGACGATGGCCAAGGTGGTGGATGGTCTACGTTAATACCTTGAGAGCTTAATGTAACTTATAAACAGTGAAAAGTTATCACCATTCTGTAGAGAGACAGACTGGGGACCCCCCGGATTTATTGCATGCAAGGTGGAAAGGGGAGTTCCGACAACAGGTCCCACACTGCAACTTACAGAACCTTAAGGATATGCTACTATTGTCTTGGTACGAGATACCATAGCGCACCTCAAGAGGTCTTGACTCAAGAGGTCAGAGCTATGTTGACGGCCTATACAATATTTTGCAGGTGGTTTTAATGTTATGGCCGATTGGGGCATTACTCAGTACTTAAGTCACAAACCTTACATTCAAACAAACAGAATAAACTTACTTAAATAACATACGTACTCAACTTCCTAGGATCTTTAGACGATTTGGTTTCTGTTCATTATTTACATTTTTCATCAGTTCTCTTCATAGGTGCTTTGCATTAAACCTCATGTAACAATATAAAACAAACCCCTACATATCAGTGACTTAAGTGATAAAAAATTAATCTGTAAGGTATTAATACTGAGTGGTATATTTATAAAAATTTAAATGACTTATTTAAAGGGCACTATGAGGGACAGTGTGAGGGACAAGATGACGTTGGCAGATATCAACTATCTTTCTCATGGCTCCATTTCTGAGCCCCAGAGTGGAGGATGTAAAGGGATAGGACAACTTAATCGATTCAAAACATGAAAAAGATGGTGAGACTGCGTGGGCCATTTCTCTTCTGAGCGCACAGACAAGAAAACAAGGCACAAGAAGGAACTAGAAAGCTTTGTTCAGCTTCCACAAGTGGGGGAAACCTGAACATTGTATCAAAGACTATGTTGTTGGCTTGGCTGCACTTCTGGGCTGATCTGGCTATTTTTATAAGCTGAATTTTGAACAGCTATGAAGCACCAAAGTAGAACCTGTCACACTATGGGGCTGATCGCACGATGGTGTGTGATTGAGTGTTTACTGGGATGGCTGTGTTTTTTTCCCCACTCACTCTATCCTCTTTCTCTTGGTGCTCTTTCTCCTCCTCGCCTCTCGCTCTCTCGCCAACAGGCATGAAAATGAAATGTTACTTTGAGTGCTGCCTCATAAATGCCGGGTTACTGACAAATAGTATTCATAAATAAACTGAGCAATACATGCTGTGCGCGGTAATACAGCCTCAAACACTCGGAATGCCTGCCGCAGTAAAGAACAGAACAACTGAAGGAGGGAAGGAGAGAGAACGGAAAACAGAAAATGTTAACATGAAAAAGATTTCTATCTTTAAAGATTTTACAAGCATAATCGATAAAAGAAACTCACTGTCCGCCTTGACGTTACATTTGGTTTAAGAAGTGCATCGCCGTACTCTGCTTTGATTGACACAGAGAAGGCAAACATCACAGGGTTTGCCCTGGTGACCAAAGGTAAGATAAAACTTGTGTCCTTTTAGGCAACTGCTCTGAGGCTCTTCACAGAAAGACCAGACACACCAGAGAACATCCAGGTCACTCAGGGTTAAGCATGTAAATGCCCTCATAATGATTTGATTCAAATAGATTTCCTTAGAAATTGTGGTTCATGAAATTTCATATTTCACCTAAACTTGATTGGTATCATTTAGAGCTATTTTCACAAATACACGGAGTACACAAGATGTGACAGGAGGAACCATTTGCACAGCAGTAAAACACAGACAAAACCATGACAAGTTTTTACATTCTCATTAAAACTGTCAAAGCATTAAAAGTGAATTAACATGATGATTAACACCACTAATTTTAATTGCTATTAACATGAGGCTCAGCTGTTGGCCACTGTGTGTGCTGAATAAGACAGTGTAGTGAGAGCCACAAGTGATACCTCCAGCACTATCAGGCAGAATACACTGGACAGTGCTTGTGGGAGACCTATGAACAAAAAAAGCAAGCAGAAAATTAACAACAGCAAAAGCTCCAGTGCCTCTTCAGAGCCTATACAAGCTGCCCTGGACGAGAGAGAGAGAGTGAGAGGCTATAACCATGAAGGGTATAGAACCATTGACTGGACATGTGATATAGGGTTACTTGGGGGAAGAAGACTCTTAGGGTAAGATGGTAAATTGTAAGGTTTGCCAAGCATCCCTGCAATGCCTTTTAAAGATTTTCAAAACAAACTGTCATGTCACAGCTGGTCAGAGAGCTCTGATAACAACACACAGGAGTGTGAAGATTCAATAAATAATACAGGTTCCAAGATATAGCCCGTAACAACTCAAAAACACTCAGCAAGTAACTCTAAAGGGAAAAGGCAAACTTAACAATGTCCATAGTTCCAGTGCAGAGCACGAGGAGTATACTCTACTGTGGAATGCTTGATCATTGCAGGATATGGAGGTTGGAATACTTTTTAAAGCAGGATCACTGCTGTAAACATACAGACAGACAAGACCAGCTGGTTGGTACAATGGAGAAAAACCATGTTGAGCTGGGTTTAAGTATAGAAGAGTGAAGAGAGAGTCTGAAGAGGGAGCTACCAAAACTTAAGAAAAGGCAGGGGAAGGAGAATGACAGCCCAGACTCAGTACTCCAGCTACCCTTAATTGTGTGTAGGTTTATGCAATCGTCACCCTGTACATACTATACCCATACAGTAAACTGACATTGTTCTGAAGGGGAGCGTTTGCCCATATTTTGCCCTAAATGATAACACGCAGCTATATTTGCTCTCATTGGTGCCGATGAAGAAAAGAGGAAAGTGTGTTCACTCTAAGGAAATCTCATGATTTTCGAGTTCATGCTGAATCTGTTCACACGCTCGAAGCAATTAATTATAGTAATCAATTAAAATCGAGCCTAACATTCCAAAATTAGTGCAGATGAATCATCACATTCACAGATGATGGACTTTTAAGCCCCTCATGGCGTCTGTGTAAATCTGATGCTCACACAAAGCTGTCCAAATCAATCTGGATGATTCACAATAATAATATGCCAACATTCTTACAATACACAATATCCTTCATGGTATTTCAATTTTCCGGAGAGTTAGAACAGACAGTCCACCAGTAGTGTAAAAAAATGTCAATAAAAGCCGCTGGTACATACATCACAATTGTCATTCTATTACATCCAATTATGAAGGACTAATTATGCTCTCATGAAATTCTATGCCAGCTGGACAACTACACCACATAGGAGGTTCTTCTAAAGCTCTTTTTTAATGAAACAGTACACGATATCTAAATGTGACATAATTTATCAAAGTATCAATAATAAAATGTTATAAATATATGCGTTTTCTGATGGCATCCTAGTCTTAATATGTAAAAAGCTGTATTATTATTTTTGTATATATTACATATCAGCCCATCACAGTACATATCTATTCCAGATCGCTCTTTGAGAACTCTACATTGGAAACCAGAACACCGCTATAAACACGGAAGGAGCACTGAGGTGAGTCAAATCTCACAGAAACCGGCAACAATTCACAGAGGGCAAATGCAAGCTTGAATTTGTCCTGGTCTAGGAAGCCGCTCCATGAAGCGGAAAGAGCGGCCTGCACTGGGTCCTTCAACAGCACTCCTCACCCAAGTCCCAATAATGCCTGCACTGGTCTCATTAAAGTCATGACTGCCGCACAGCACACTCCCCTTAGTATTTTCCAGCGCTTTAAAGCCAGTGTGACAAGGCAGCAGCGGCAGGGCTAAAAGCCCACAGCTGAGCCTGCAACAAGAATGGAGTGAAAAGCAAGCTGACAGCAAACAAGTTTAGTGCAAGGCAGACTGGGAGATGCTGGATGACAAGCAGAGTCGGCTAGGCTGCCTGTGAGGGGCTACCGACAGGCTTGCGCTGTCACTCGAGGATCTAGAAGGTTCTGCGGCGAGAACACAGCGCGAGGGCGTGTGGTCTCGGCTCTCCCAGTGGGTGCTGAGCCAGACGGTTCATGTCTTCAGCGGGCCCGAGGACAGCGTGCCTGTCACGGCAGCCTCACCAGCTGAGAGTCGACCTATATCACTGTTCTATTCTGACACCACATTTATAGAGAACGTTGGGGGGATAAAAACGGCATAATATATTCCAAGAACCAAATCTGCCCAAATACTGCAGAAACTGATCCTAGCAATTTTGGTTCTTTATATTTGTGTTCTTTACTGTTTGTACTTGTAGTACTTACCTATACTTTCACTGTGACCTATGACCAAGGCCATTAAACTGGTGTCTAATCAGTGTTAAAGGCATTAAAGAGTGAACCAAAGTGATGACAACAATAGCCCTTTCTACCATGGGATGACAAAGCCAGCACTGAGTCAGGGACACACGGAAGGATCTTTCTCTTACCTCATAAACTGGCCAACAAGTAAACAGGCTACCCTCCTCGTAAAAACCAACTTATAAAGTGGAAGATCCAAAAACAGTTTAACAGGCAAAGAGCCGGGCTGTGGTTATACAACAAGTCTTACTAATGGTGGAAAGGGTAAAACAACTGAAAACAGACCCCTGAAAAGGTGGTCCTTAGACCGAACAGTGCCTTGTTTTTCCCTTTGTCCAATATAAAGCAACCTAAAACAAACAAAAAAAACAATTGGGTTCAATCAATCCCAAGAATGCAGAGATCCAGATCTACTTTTGAATAAATTAGACCATTCAGTATAACCATTCAGTAATTTTTTTGAGATTAACATTACTTGATGAGGAGGAAACACCTTACCTTGCTGTACCTATAGCAACCATGTACACTGAGTAATAAGCAACCCTGAATCTGCTCTAAATCAATACTAATTTGCTTCTCAACACAATAAAGGAACTGATAAAAACATCCACTTTAATACTGCTACATGTACAGTAGTGTAAAATTCCCCCCCCCCCCTTCCCCTTATGCTCTCTCCTCATCAAATGATGGCACCATACTGACTGGTTATAGTACAATTTATCTTTTAAAATTCATTTTGATCACAGCCTTCCTGGGATTTATTGAACCATTTTTCAATAAATGATGAAGAGTTTTTGAGAGAACTGGAAAGAAAGTGAAAATATTATCATGGGGCATAGAATCCCACAGATACGGGGACTACATTGGTCCAAAAGTACAATTTAGTTCAATGTTTTATCATAAAGATACAAAGTTCATTGAAGTTTTACCTGACAAGAGCAATACTCACTTACTATTTATTTAGTATAAAGATAGCAGTAAAATGGTTTCCTCTTTCAGTTGTAAGTGTACATTTATGCATAATCTTCTTAAATTAATGCACAGATACAGTATAGCTTTATAATATTGAGAGGACATCATCCCCCCTAAAAACTTGAAATGCAGTAGGGATAACAGTAATAGTGTGATTCAATTCTAATGACCCAAGTAAGTTCTGGGTCTTTTCATGGCAAGGACACAATCTCTAGGCATTTATGGATCTGGCTTCCCCCATGGGTGCAAAACCATATGAATCGTGTCTTGAGCAGGTTTGAGAAAAGCCTGGTTGCCACCAGAGCCTCAGCAGCAAAGACAGCAGCAAAGACAGAAACGACCTATATCACTGTTCTGTTCTGACATAAAAATGGCATGATGAAATATCAAGGGCAAAATGTGCCTCTCCTCTAGGAGGGGAAATAACTTTTTCCTGCAGATACACAGAAAACGTCTGTTCAACAGTCGCTCTTTGGAAAAATCTCCAAAACCAAATCTAACAGAGCAACCATAAAAATATCAAAGGTGAATTAATGGTGTAGAGACACTCTAATGACCAATTAATTTCACATCTGTTCCTTACATAAACAACAGCCTTTATCTAAACCATATTTACAGCTCATCACTGCACAGGGTTACTTCATAAAAGGCCTGGATTTTAGGATGCATAAAGTTAATTATTTCAAAGATTAGTGCGATCCAACAATGCAGGGGGCTGGGAGGATGGAAAGCAAGAGCAGAGTGGGAGAAGGAGAGGATGGAGTTTAGAAAGACACACCGAGGGGAATCACAGGTGATTGACAGAAAGGATATTACCTCCCCTATTTTACCTCTAGGTGAAATCGCGCAGTTCAAAGGAGGCCGTAATTGAAATTGACAAACAGCTGCATTAGTCTGATCACACGGGCCAGCCCTGGCATGGAGTGACAAAATAGAAGGTGAGAATGAGAGGAGGAAGAATAGGAGGGGGAGGAGGATGGCTCGAGAGCTCTCCCAGCCTCGCTACCACGGAGACAGATTAATCTTGTTCATGCATAATGCATGCCCGTGCTGTGTGATCGCGCTGGTGGCTCGTTATTAGCTGTGTCATTGGGAGAAAACACACCCCAAATCAACAGACCTCACACACACACACACACACACACACACACACACACACACACACTCCCCTCACACCCTACAACAAGGCTAACCCACCGGAGCAGCTTGAAATAGTCACAGTGGTATGAGACTTGAGAAATTAAGGGAAAGCAGCCATTATGAAAAGAAGAACAGTTAGAAGAGTCTATAGTCAGAAAAGTCAATGCTGTCTTCTGATCAGTACGGGCTGAATCTAGCTCTTAAGTACTCTCAGGAGCGAGAGGCTATTTGACCCTTGTTCCAAAGCCCGGAAAGTTAAAGTACACACAAATATTCAAAAGAGGGAGTATCATGGCATGGCCTTGAATGCATTAATGCATTAAACCATTTTTGTATTCATATTTATTATTAGCCCTGATATGGATTGCAATGGACCTGTCCAGGGTGTTTATCTGCACTTCACCCTGCGACCCTGGTTAAGAGTAAGAGGCTTGGACAACAAATGAATTTTTATTACTTATTTTGAGACAACAGCTCAGCTTCCCTTGATTTTTTGCAGGGACTAAAATGACGTTTCCTTTTGCATAATGATGTCATTTTCTACAAAAAACTGTTAAAGCAATAATTTGTTTCTCTATTAAAAAAGCTGCACTTGATACTGTGTTTTACAACATGTGTACCAGGACCATGACACGATCTTCTTTAAAGAGTTGTTTGAGCCAGAGAAGCAGCATTCTTTTTTAAAAACATTTCTTGCTCAGTTCAGAAACGCCTCTTCACCAGGCTGTTTGTTTGTTGTAAAAAGTACATGAGGGAAATCCACCGCATTCATTATTTTAACACTTTTTTTAATGCATTATTTAAATGCATTTTATTTCCACTCACAAAACACCAAACATTTTCCCTTTTTCACTCAGGCAAAATGTTTCACGTACAATGAATCTAGCATTCACTTCTTAAAGCAGTTATTCTATTATCTATTATTTGGTTAACTGACTTATCTAACTATTATGCCATGTATGGTTCCTTTTTGACACTAGTATCATTTAAACTTTTGAGGTTTTCTGCTTCAGGGCAGAAGTACACAGACAGCAAACACACACCAACATGAACTATTATGGGCATTCCAACATTTGCAGCTGTTCTTAGAACGTCTAAATCAAATCACATTAAATAAATGTGACAAGACTTTCAAGCTATTAACCCAAGTATGGAACAATACACACATTTGTGTTTGCTTGTGTTTGTCCAGTCTGTATTCTCTGGCCTTACTCCAGAACAACAGAAGCCATATCACGTCCTACATCGGTATTCCTACAAGTCAATCAGTCAATCAGAGTGCTCAAGTGTGTCATACAGCATCACGGAGCATTAAGTGCCTTTTGTTTTTAAAAAGTAAACTATGCACCAACGCTTTCTCATAATCAACATGTCGACTAATCATGTTGTGCAAGCCTGTCACTATGAAGAATGACAGGGCACAATTTACTGCCATTTTTGCTTTGCTTGTACATCAAACTCAGCCTCACTCTAAATATAACCAATTTTCGCCACTGCAGAACTCTAGATGGTTTGTTTGTATTAAGGCTGGAAAGCACAGCCTCACAGAGTTTTACAGTGACGAAAGTCTCAGCTGCAGCCACTCGTGCTAAAATGTTTGCTCATTATGTGGCTTACATGCAAACTGCGCATAAATACATAATGAGATTTGAATATTTGACTGCAGTCCATTATCAATATTTGATCAAATGCTTACCAAAGCATAAACAACAAATTTAATTACTTTAACCTTCAATCATGATCATCTATGCCATGATCACAAATTTGTCTGGTCTGGAGATGAGGTCATGCCGTTAATTAAAAATCCGGGGGGGCCATTGGACGCTCTTGGCTGCGCTGGAGCTTTTTGAGAGGTCTCTCGAGTCCGCAGCATCTGCTCTCCTGGACAGAGCGAAAACTCATCTGTCAGCATGCTGTCACTGTTGGTTTAATAGCCAATGCAATGCTGTGTAGCATGCTAATCTGTTAAGGCCAGAGAACAGTTCCGAGTTAGAACGCATATTTTACTTCATGCAACATAACAGCACTCTGCGGAGCGACCAAAACACCTATGAGTTTGAGTTCAGAAACGGTTGAGCTTCCATGTGGTAGAGGTCACTTTGATTCTGCATGTCTCTTTGAACTAAGATTTTATGTGCATTCAAGGAATCACTGCATTTGAATGTATAAAACGTACAAAGTTGAATGAACACTCCAAAATGGAGGTTTTTCTATGCGTTTTGGCCGTTTGTCCACACATAGGCGTTTTGGGTCTGTGAAAACAGAGGTTTTTGAAAACACCGGCCAAAGTGGCGATTTCTGAAAACACTGTTTCTGCGTTTACGTGTGGACAACAAAGATTTTGAAATATGGCTCATTCGGGTCATACTGTGCGCCGCTCATATGATGTCACAGTATGTGCCGTGTTTACATTAGGTTTTCATCTACAATGCCTGACGTATACAAAGTACTACTGCTCCCAACCGTAGACATTTTGGCATGTTTATACGGGAGTTACAGTCCATCCAGTATACAGGACATAGACGTCAGAGTCGGCTTCGGATGCTCTAATATTCAACACAGACACTGTCTCTGGTAATGACGTCCCCCCTCCAAGGCTTCTGATTGGTCACCAATGCTATACGGTTTAAGGTCATATCGCCACCTGCATTTATAAAATATCAAAATTTATTGATAGTATTGTCCAGATTACTCATTTTTTCATAATTACTTATTATCACAGCCTTAATATAGACACACATACTATGCCAACATAAAATAACTAAATGCAAAATCTGTTAACATTTGACTTTTGGACAAACCACTGCTTTAAAATTTTGTGGGATGAAATGGTCTTAAATCATAAACTGCTAAAATATCCATCTATGTTTGCATATTTTAGCATGACTGACACAAGGCACAGCAGGCAGTGACAATGTCTAACACTTGGGGTTGTCAAGGGATTCGACTGAGAGAGCACAGGGGCAATGTTGTCAGAGAAACAGATCAGAGGTGTCATAACTCACTTACATGACCCGCAATGACATTTCTTTCTCACACAAAACGTACAGAACAAGAACATCATCTAGATGAGTCGCAGTTTTCAAAGTCAAGGAAAATGTTTTTGATACATCCCAAAGGCAAAAGCGACACAAATACACAAATACATGACGCAGAAGAGCAGAAATTGGAAGCAGAAAAAATTTCCATTCTAATTGTATATTATTGTTAAACCTTGAATAAACTGTCAAGAGCCCTTCTGGACTCAGTTTCCACAGAGCTGCTCAGAGTTACCATAGTTACAAGTCTTCATTGAATCTTAGGGGGCTGCAGAAAAGGTACCTGAAAACCAGTGACAAGCTTTTTAAACCTGAGCAAGTAGGGCATTCAAACACATTAATCTGCTTTGTCGACACATACATACATTGCCATTACATATTACACTGGTCTTACAATGACTTCAATGATACTGAAACAAGATGTCAAATAAATGTCAAAATCTAAACTACTCAGCAAAAAAATGAATTCTTCTTTCAAGGTTGTTTTTGATTACCAGTTTATTTCAACCCAATAAATACACGGAACCCAGCGAGAACCAACAAATAAGGCCCCCAAAGATGTCTTTTCTTTAATGTTACTAAACTCATGAGAACATTAGATACTTCCATGTACAGTGATAAGTGTACAGGCTTGCACTATTCGTGGGAAACAGGGTAATGTAATTGAATACTGATGCAGGTTCAACACACTGACATACAATAAAACTACGTTTTTTTATAAATCAGCAAAATGACAATGTGCAATAGTGTGTTATCTGTGCATTTGTTTTCAGTTAGAAAGTTGTCGTCTTATAGAGAAACTGTATACTCAAATGATGCGATATTCTCTTATTATTATCTTTTTTCAAATAAATAGCAGGTGGACATGAAACTCACTGATTCATGCTTGTTTAGCAGTCTGATATTTTTCCACAAGGGGGAGCAATTAGTGCACAAGTTACTCTTGCATTAGCTGTTTGAAGACATGAAAACAGCCAGTGAACCCACACCAGCAGGAGCTCACAAACGAAATGAAAAATGGTTTTAAAAATATGTTAAAAATATATTTTTTGTATTAGTTGTAAAGTGTACTTTTTATTTTATCTCATGTTGTGTAGCTTTTAATCCACTGTTGTGCTGCTCTTAATTATGTTCTGTCCACTTTCTACCATAACAATGCAAATTTCCCACTTGTGGGACTATAAAGGTTTATCTTATCTTATCTTATCTTACCTTATCTGTTACATCATTTTATATATAAAAGATTGTCATTAAATATGTTGATGCAGACCATATGTGCATCTGAGGGGGTGATTTTTTCAGCAACAAAATATTGTGCTACTTTTTTTAAGATATTATCCAGGACTAGAATGCAGACACACAAAAAGGGGTAATAATGCATAAGCAGACAGAGAAAAGGAGCCCAATTTCCACCTAATATCAGGAAAAAAGGCAGAATGAAAGGCAGAGGACATAATCTAGGTCAAGTGGCAAACAGTATGACATCTGGCAGCCTCCACAGAGATGATGGCAATTGAGTGAGGAGTCTGAGAGGGGAACAGGGCCGCTTACTCTGGCTTTGATAGATTAGGTTGTTGCGAAAGGAGGGCCAGCTGATCTGCAAACAGCGCTGTGATCCTTCTTTGTCCTCAGCGACCTGCTTTTTTGCTGGATGGTACTGCGGTGTGAAATGAGTTCCTGGAAAAACACGAGGCTCCTCTAATTCTGCCGATTCCTGTCGCGCTCCTTCTTCTACGGGACAAAGAGGCTGAATACAGGGGCGCAGAGCAGCCACTGTTTCTAACAATGCTCATAATCACAGGGATGCAGGCTGGGATACGGAAACTGGCATGTACACAGTCAGGACTGCTGAAGCCCACTTACACCAAAACATACACTAAGGTTCGAAAGAAAAGTATATATA
>JBBJLS010000039.1:9778713-9788747 GCA_037577275.1 Bryconaethiops microstoma | reverse complement strand
GACATTTGTGAATTACTGCTTTATTTTTTTATTCACATTTTCCACCTTGTCCCAACTTTTTCTGATTTGGGGTTGTAGATGCAGACATAATAATTTTGGACAGAGAATGTGCAGTATGTAATAAATAAGGGGCTTTTACAGTGGCAGTTAGTTTGCAAGTTGTTTGTTTCAGGCAGAAAAGTTCAGTGTGTTTATTTATTGTGTTAGGAGAAGAAAGAACTTTAGTTTAGGAGTGTGTGTGTGTGTGTGTGTGTGTGTGTGTGTGTATGTGTGTGTTTGTGTGAGTGAGGGAGGGATTTTTATGTGAAAAATATCAGATACTATCATCGACTCATAATTCCCATATTTGAGAATGTCTTCTGTGTTAGGTTAAGGCAACATCTTTTTTTAATGCTGTGTCATACAGTGCTCTCTCAACTCTAGTCCCTTTAGTAGGTTGTACAATACGAATACAGTCTTTTTACATTTTGTTTAAAACATTGTGAAAATGCTGAATTGTGAAGCAAATTGTGAATCCATTCTATATACACCCAGCCATGCAACATGGTGCATTATCCTGATCTCAACCACACTATGCACATTGCTGACATTAGGCTTTCTTTTCTTTTAAATGAAGGCATGAGGGCTGCAACAGTGACGGCGCCCCACCGAGAGCAGCCACGCTGAGCAGCTGACAGGAGGAATGTCAAACTGTGTAAGCAACCAGACTGAAGTGATAAGATGGCCCTGTTTAACCAAAGTATTGTCACAAGCCTGTCAGCCACAGAGTGAAGAGGCAAGGTAAAGCAAGGTACAATACTGTATAAGTTTTAGAAAGAAGAAGAAAGCCCCAAATTTACTGGTAACCCTCAGGCAAGATGAACTAATACTGAAAAAAAAAAAAAAGAGTTTGATACCCTCTAAAGACCAGACAATATTTTTAAAGTCTTCAATAGTTGTAAGAAAGGAAATTATGACTACAGCGGTTAAATTAGTCTTGGTTTTCTGTGCTAAAAACCGGGCTAGGCAGCACACCTTTAATGACAGTTCTGGCCCAAAGAGAGCCCTCTTTAGCCAGTGTCTGTGACAAGGCATGCATTAACTCCAATGTCAGCAAAGGGCAGCTGCCCTGCAGGAGCTCAGTCCAGCCCACCCTGCCTTCTAAGTGGCCCTACACCAGTGGTCTGCAGGCTCTACCAAGACAGCCAGACACTTCTCCACAAGATATGAGCTAATCCTATTACAGAGCAACTGTAACACAATAAAGAAAACAACATATCTAGTCTGCATTAGCATACTAGAGTGCTGTCCAATATATTATCTATATCCGTAATATATCATCTATATAACAGCAACTATTTTTAATGTGGATAGATCAAATTACGCTAATTTGCTGGGCTCTTCAGAATGTTTTCAAGGAACAGTAAAAAAAAAAAAAAACCCAAAAAAACACACTGCACTATATTCATAGTGAACATCCTTTCGGATTTTTTTCTTCCCAATATTATGGCCTAACCTAAGAAAAAAAAAATGTACTCCTCAATTTAGTCATGTCCTACTCCATCTGCCACTAATGCAACATCACTAGTTAGAACTGCTGAGTGTGTTGATTGTTGGAGAGGGGAAGGTCATCCTATTTGCATGTTGTTTTCTCTTTAACTTGCAGACATGGATCACTTGACATCACTGATGATGAGGTTAATGTACCAATTCTGCTAATGTAGGTGTGTGAAATAATAGACAGCAATTATAAAAAGAGAGCATAATTGGTCCTGCTCGTTTGGATTTAGCGTAGGGCTTTACGTGAAACATAGACCTAAAAAACACCATTTTTAGTTTTGTATGGTATTTTTAAAATGCACTTTAGTCCAATCAAGAATTTTAAACAAAAAAAAGAAAGAGGCCTATTATAACAAATACTCATCATGAAAACTATTCCTGCCATCTTAGTCACCATGATGCCCAGCACCGCCATACTGTCTAGTCTAGGTTTACAACAGGACAACTTCCAACCCATTTTAAAGTCACGTAAGAAGTCGACGCTCTGTAAAGTCAAACTTTCCCTTAAGCAGCCCATGGCTCAGGTTGTACAGTAAATGGGCACTGAGAACATTCATGCTTTATTCATGTGGGACCCAAGGTCCAAAGACTGCCATGATCATGGAAACATTTGATGAGCTCATTAGATTTCAAAAAAGGTCACTTCATTTTCATCCGCGACTCTAACTGCACCGCTCTAATTTCCCTTCTGATGGGAACCCGTAACCTTTCCAGCTGCTGGCATGGTCAGTGGAGCCCACTGTGTGGGCAGACTGGACCGCCGAGGAATGTTCGGGGGCCAGTCAGGCCAAAACACCTGCAGGAGATGAGTGTACCCTTGGTGCAAAACCATTACAGACTGAATAACCAGACAGCAGGGCTCTCTGACGGCACTATATTCAACAACCATGAAAAGCAAGAACACACCGGAGTAGATTCTTTACAGGGTTAAAGGACTGAGACATTCTTAACCACAGGGTTTTAGGCCTAATTAAGATTCATTCACTGCTTCGTAATTATCTCACTGACAGGGACATCATTATGATAATGTTATTCATCTATTATTGACATTCATTTGGTGCACACGACCATAAAAAAACAGGGCGCAGGGGTCACAAAGCCTTCAATTCACTATTCAGAATCCCAAACTGATGTTCGTGAAAGTAATAACGTTCAGTCACGATATCTCATGTGTTGTCTGTTCACTTTTATTGTACTGGCAGCAACAGCAAAACCATATTCTCTCACAAAAGTTTCAAAATAAAAAAATATATACTTATATATTTTTTTCTGAAAATAAAAAAGAAAGGAAAAAACAAACAGCTTAACAGGTAAAAGTAACATCAGCGATCTAGTTCCACTTACGGATAAAGTCATACAATTTCAGTAGGGAATGTACACCAGCTGTACAGAAATACAATACAGCTACACATAAACACTCGAACTCATCAAGTTTAATATCCATCTGGTAATTGGAAAATAAATAAATAAATAAAATAGACAATTTATTATTTGAGGAATTCTAACTTCAAACACAACTAATGCCTGAACGAATGCACTTCAAGGCAATGGGTTTCTGCTTTTTTTTGTTTTGTTTTCTATAGTTATCATCTAGTGCACATCTACTAGGCTAGTTGTTTTTGTGATGCAAAGAGCAGTGTAGTCCAGCAGTTTTATTTTACAGGGTTCGGACATTCACCAGCGAATAAAGAACTACACGTAAGAGCAAACCACCAAGAAACCAAAAACCGGTTCTCGTGTAACTGTCAATAAATCACTCAAATAAATGTAAAACCACCCACCACCACCCTTTTACTATTTATGCTCAACTATACATGTTGAACACCCATCTAGCTTATATTTATGTAGAGTGTCTCATATTAAGGGTAAAAAATTTTTTTTTAAAAATCACAGGACAGAGGTGAATCCTATAAAATCTTTTACAGAGAGAAAAACAAAAGCACTCAAGAAAATTAACGTATTTTGCCGATTATATACCATTTCCAAAGAGTTAAACAGGAATATGAAGTAAGGAATATGAAGAATTGATGATATATAAAATAAATCCAATTTATATGAGAAAAAGGAGGAATTATTTTTTTTTCCCACATCGGCAGAATAAAAAAAAGAATTGTAGGAGCTAGTCAAAGGACAAGAAAAAAAAACAAGCCATATGTGTATGAAACAAATTAACATGAAAAAAAAAAGTAAAAACATATTACACAAAGTTTTACACACATCTCAGGCACAGACAGAGAAAAATCAATACACACTGGAAATTACAGGTGCAAACAACATGACCCCTGCTTACATTCCTGGGAATGTGAACTTCAAGTGAACTTTTATGCTGATTAAACAAAATAACTAAACAAACAAACAAACAATATTGAATTTGCTGTGTTGTGTGTTTTTCAGAGGGTCACAGAATCACTGCAGGCAAAGAGGTCTAATTACATACAGTCAAAGTCTACACCACTGGGAACTAAGTTACAACTCACAACTACTACAGGCATTAATATTGTGCGTATGTAGTATTTCAGCATCTCTATTAAAAAAGACCAAAATTTGGAATGCATATTAATAAATGTCTTGGATCAACTGCTTTTGCCCTTTGCTACACATTGTTCAACTCTATGGCATACCATTTACTGCATGTGAGCCTACCTAAATTCAAGACAAAATGTGCTATACTAAGAACACTAGCAAGGGTCGTTGCAAGGAAATAGTGTGATTGTGCCGCATGGCTCGTATCTGCTCTCTCATTGTGATCAAAACCTTTCACGGAATGATGAAAAGAAATAATTCACTAGTCAACAATGTCCTTAAGCCACAATCTTCTTTGTATAGCAGCCATTTTGGTACAGGATGTAACTGAATGTAAAAATATACTCCTCAAAATCTAAAAACATCAAATCTACAAGATATAAACAATGAGCATGTGCCCAACTCAGAGGGTGCAATCTGCATCCAGAGAGAGACATCGATTACAAGAGTGTCATACTGGTCCCACCTCTTTTGGGGGGTGAGGAGGGAGGGGGGTGGGTAGGGGTGTTGACCTCAGCTTTGTCACATCCACATTTTTGTTTACAAACATTCTAAAAACTTAATTTGACAAATAAGTCATGCCCATGAATCATTTGGTGATATTTACAGTAGAAAGGAAAGTGCCACTTTTTTATACAGGGAATGTAGTAAACATGTCAGAACTGCTCACCAGCTTGTACGCAAGAGGAGAGTTTAGATACAATTTGGTGTAATGCAGCAAGGTGAGAACATTATCAACAACTTAAAATCATTGATGCAGTCATTTCAATTACTTCAATCTTATAAGTTCTCATTTTCATAGATAGTTCCCTTGCTATAATATTCAGCAGCTTGAGACTGACCCTCAACAACTGTCTTCAGATTGAACAGGAGTTGGCTCTTTTTCTCGGCTTTGGCTCTCTGAAGTCCTTGTCATCATGGGCACAAGGGCTGAAGGAGCAGGAGGAACAGAGCGTCTGCGAGAGCCTACGCATGCCTAGCCGGAACACGCTGTTGGACAGGCTGTAAATGACGCAGTTGCAGAAGCTATTGCTGATTGCTAACCAGGTGGTGACAAAAGATAATGCAGGGCTGTCCAGAACGTGGGAGCTCTCCAGGAGAAAGTAGATGATGTAGGGGAGCCAGAGCATGTAGAAGACGCTGGTGATACGGAAGAGTACCATGGCGTAACGCCTGTCTGGCCCATGGCCCGTGTGGTTCCCCCCTTCACCAGCTTCCATCTCCTGGCTTGGAAAGCGAGCCCTTCGCTCACTAATTTCACGATTATGCTGCTGACAGATGCGGAAAATGTGAAAATAGGTGAAGCAGACCACAAGGGCAGCTGGAGCGTACAGGAGGCACACCACGAAACCAGTAAAGAGGGCTGAGGTCGGCCAGGAATTGGCACACCACTCAAAGATGTCCCCGTGGTACCCCGGCTTCCCCCAGCCAAAGAAGGATGGGAGGAACACAACACAAGAATAGATCCAAATCAGGATGATGCAGCAGCGCAAACGACATGGTGTCACCAGCTGGTTGTAAGAGAGAGGCTTGGTGATGGCCAGGTACCGGTCCACACTTATGCAGGCCAGGCAAGCCATGGAGACACTCTTGAGAACAGAGATGACGTAGCTAAACACCTGGCACGTGAGGGGCTCTTGAACACCAGCTGGGTAGTGCAGCAAAGAGAGTGTGGGCACCAGGCAGCTTAGTCCCACCAGCAAATCAGCGTAGGCCATGGTCTGTATGAAGTAGCTGGTGGTGTAGTGGTGCAGCAAAGGGGCACAATGAAACACAAAGATGACAGTCAAATTCCCAGCAATGATGAGCACTGTCAGCAGCACAATGACAGCAGTCTCTAAGACACAAGCCTCCATGCCCTCGTTGTGTGCCCAGCCTAGAGGACAAGAGTGGTTCAGAGTCACACTGAAGGTATTGCCAAAACTGCTGTTTCCAGTTGAGACTGGTTCAATCAGTCCCGATTGGTTCATTGTCCTGGGCCCTGTTCAGCCGGGTAAGGTTCCGTGGTTCTATGCTCAGTGCAGATGGCCTGTAATTGAAGCCCTGTCTGCACCTTGTCAGTGATCTCCTTCAGCAAACACAGCTATATCTACTTTCTTTTTACATCTCACTTCTGCTTCTCGCATAGCCTGATCTCAGCGAGCACAGACAAAATCAATAGAGACCACATAAGGGAAAAAAGTGTCAATTTCGCCTCCCAAATCAGTCATGCTTCACAAAAGTTCCATAACTGCCAGACAGAGGTGTTTCCATCATAAACTGAAGTCTAACTGGTTCTGAAAATGGTGAGCATCATGAAAGAGAAGCATATTCATGTTGGCTGCCAGCAGGTTGTCACAGTTTACTGGAGCTCCGAAAGCTTCCCCCAACAGCGAGCTGCAACATCAGCTTCTACTGATTTTCTAGGCTGTCCTCACAAGAGCAAAAAGCAGGGGATTTGAGAACAGGTTAGAACAAGATGAACCAAGGATAAGACACAGCAGTTTCCTAAGTACTTCTCCCAGTAAGAACAGGGACATCTGTTAATACCGGAGGTATTCCTCCATTTCAAATGAATAAAACAAAAAACACTCCAAGGTGAAACAAAATGCTATCTTGCTAATTTCGATGTGCAGTCACAGGGGTACAATCAGTTACTTTAGATAAATGTACCATAAAGACAATTTTGTTTAGTCATACCTTCTGCTGATTATCATAAAATCCCAAAAATTAAGAGAAGCTGTAAAAGTTTCACTGGTTTTAGCACAGTCCTGTTTTGGACGTAAACACTTTCACAACGCTTCTAAATGTGGTTTGTGGAATGAGGTCCTCACTGTCGATGTGTGGACCCCCCTCCCCGTTGGCTTTCTATTGTCCAAAATCCAAACACAGACAGCTGTAGATAAACACAGAGCACTCTGTGGGAGTTTGTGGCAAAGCTCTTGTTCCTGCAGGCCGTTTTGAGACCGTTGTGTTTACAGCACAGTTATCCGGGTAGGGAAAAGCATAAAGAATACTGTCACACTGGCTTTGGCCTGTGTACTACAAATCCAATTACTACAAGGACTTCACTTCTTATCTATATGGCAGGGTTGGAAATCAGGTCATGTTTGAGATAAGGCCAGTGTCTCCAAAGGGTCTCTGCTTGTCAAGTAGAACTACCTTTTCAGGCATCATGAACAAGGGACAAGTCATGATATGGACATCCTTCTTTCCTTCTTTCCAAAAAAACTTGTGTACTGGTTCTCTCCCAGGTCATGGCAGAACTAAAGTCATGCATATCCTCTTATCAGCAGCCCTCTGTGCGCTGCTGGTACTACAACACATGCCTGGTTTGTATCAGGTGTCAGCTTTGCTGTAGTCCATGCGGCGGTCTCCCTTTTGATTTTCCTCCTTTTGTTCTGTCAAAAGGTCTTTTCTGCTGAGCGCCAGTGACAACAGACAGCAAAGATCATCAGTTGGAGATACATAAAGGGGAGAAATCCGGATGTCACTGCTGTCATTGTCTTCAGTCGGCTGTCCCAGCGACCTATGAGCTTCGCCAGCCTGACACCAGACCCCGATGTCTGTTACGTCCACATCAGCAACTAAAAAAACGAATGTTCTTTTTTTCTAAAAGACAATAAAAACGACTGACCAAAGAAATAATAATAGCAGAAAAGAGTGAGAGCAGTCAAGAAGCGCAGAGGCAATGAGCAGAGCTGTTCTGCTGGTGCAGTGGGAAAGAGATGCTGCGAGCGGCTCCCACTTGCCTCGTCTCTCTCTCTCTCTCTCTCTCTCTCTCACTCGCCCGGTCTCTGTTTCACACATTCCCTCCCTCCCTCCCTGCCAGCCTACCTCTCGGTCTCTTTCTCTCTCTCGCTCACTCTCTCACACACTTCCCCCGCCTTCCTCTTTGGGCTGCACCTGAGGTCCTGTTCCTCTCTCAACTCCTCAAACACGCTTCTTTCTTCCTCCTTCTCTCCATCTTTCTCTGTTTCTTTGCCTTTCTTGCCACTCCCCCATTCACTAATTAGCTTATTCTAGATACACATCCCAGTTGATTCTCAATCAAAACTAATCAAAGGCTTTTATTCTGCTCTCATGCCTCCAACAGCTCCCTGCCCTAATTTTTTTTCACCCTTCTCTATATTTCCCCCATTTTCTTTCGTCCTCTTTCCCCTCCCTCTACCCTCAGCCACTGTGCCTCAAGTCACTTGCACAGACCAATGACCAAGCAGGGCTATCCCTGCCCCACGGTTACAGTTGCCAGGCATTTTAGCTAGCTGAGACCCCTCCCAAACAGCAACTGCAATGTTACAACAAACAGAAACAATTTGGAGATTAAGGAAAGGGTTGATGAAAGTGTGTACGTGGCTTTAGGGAGGACAGCGCTTTGGAAGCAAATGGAATTGCAGTGTGACACCATAAACAACAACAACAACAACAAAAAATAAAACTATACTGTAACATTTATAGTACAAGCCAAATGTAGAGTTATGAGAAGTGGCTGACTGAATTACAGCCCCACTCAAATGTGAAAGGGACCATGTGGAGCTGCTGATCTGTACCTTGTGACACAAGCTACTATGGAACAGTGCCAAGCAGAAGGCTGTATTAATAATTCATCATAAAGGGCTTGGAACAAAAGATAACACCACCACAAGGACCACAGCCCCCTTTACCCATTATCGTCTGAGTTTTACGTCTCCAGTCACTCCAGCTCGGCAGCAGGACAAGTAGACCGTTACCACACGAAATAATGGCCTGTTCCAAAATGTGCTAATAATGAGAAATGATTCAAAGCAAAGTCAAAGTTGTGGTCATGCAGAATGGCAAAGTACTACTTCAAACAGAATCTCAGAGGAAGACCCCAATATTGAAAACGTCTAGGTTGATAAATGTGGCAAATTTAACATTTAGTTTAAGCCCTAGGTATTCATTTAATTCGGGATGCTCAATAACATCTTAATGAAAATCTATAATCCTTAATAGACTTTGCACAGAAAGAAGATTTGCCATTTGTTGGCTTTTTGTCATTGCTTGACATCAAAACAAACGGAAAAGGGCAGAAGTGGTCGATAAAGAAAGTTGATGCAATTTTCTGCATAACTGACTACATAAATATGTTTATCACAATACAGTTAAATACTTCAGCAAAAGGAAAGGGTTAAGAATGCAATATACAATGCACCATATTGCACATCATGTCCATATTACTATACAGCAACTGGTCCAGTAGCCTGAAGCATAGCACTGTAAGCTAATGTAAGCAAGACATATAAGCAAGACATATATACATCTCAACAATCTATACTTGGTTTAATCATCACACCACTTTTTGTAGTGCTCCTACTGATTTTATAAAATACAAATAGACCAATGGCAAAGCAAGACTGGCGGCTCACTAAATGCAGGATGTTTTAAGATACATGTAAGGACAGGACACTAGTGAAAAGGATGGGGGAGGTTAAGGCTACATCTATGCAGCTGGCTAAGGGACACTGGGGGAGCATTGTGAGAACCAGCCCCTCTCACCCCTCAGGCACTTCTTATGCAGGTCACCAGAACACACACACCAGAAAGAGTGGGTCAATTACAAAATGAGACACTTTTTTCAATTTATCTAAAAATGTGAACACTAAAGTACATGCATTCATTCCCCTCTGCAGGACAAATAAGGTAATAATCTAATCTTACTCAAATGAAAACACAATTGTTTCATTTAATAAAGATCATAATAATCCTTTGAATAAGTATCAAATTTTCTAAACAATCTGATTTTATGTGGGCTTTTTTTATTCAAAAACATCAACTGTTGTGTTTAAAAAGTCTCACAGTAAAAATGTGAAAGCATTTCTTTTTCCAAAATGCTGATCACTCTCCACTGAACAGGGAGAAATTCCAGGGAAGGGCAGGTAAAGGCTAAGACTTTTTTTTTTTTTTTTTGTGGGGGGGGGGGGCACACCAAATTACTGTTTAAGTATTGTTTCTAATGAGTAGAGGTGAACTGA
>JBBJLS010000039.1:9765940-9778613 GCA_037577275.1 Bryconaethiops microstoma | reverse complement strand
TAATCTTACTCAAATTAAAAAAACAAAACAAAAAAACATTGTTTCGTTTAATACAGGTCATAATCCTTATTAAATAATCAAAACAATCTCATGTATTTTCTTAATTTAAAAAAAATGTGTTTTAAAAAGCCTCACAGTAAAATGTAAAAGCATTATTTTTTTAAATTAAAATGCTGATCACTGAGAAATTCAGGCAAGGGCAGGTAAAGGCTAAAACTTGGGGGTTTTGGGTTTAGGTATTGTTTATGTGAACTGATAATGGATTTTAGCAGTGGATTTTGATGTTGGCTAATGGACTTTTATTAGCATTTCAATCTATCTACTTTATTAAAAATACCAGACATTCATTCAACATGGGCTGAGTCAACACACACAAGATATACACAACACAAATAATCGAATTTGCTCATTAATGGGCCAGACAGACATTTTGAATTTGCACGCTAAATATCAGTTTGCTTTTAAAAAAACATTTTAAAAAAGTAAGGACAACTGGCTATTTAGCAGGGTAGGTCATGCATAATTTGACATTTTGTAACAGGTGTAGCAGCAGCATTCAAATATGTTGCCTTTATTTACCTAGGAATATGGACTGACAAAAAATTTATAAAAAAAATAGCTGAAAATATTCAGATTCCATGAATGTCCAATTTTGAGTTTTCAGGTTTTTTCCTGGCAGAAACAATATGTACAGAACAAATGTACTTAAGATTAATTGTACTTCTTGTACTTATCATACTCAGAAAGCTTTACACAGTAAAAACAAAACATTTCTTTATACAAAAACACTTACTACTTTACACTCCACTACAAAACATTTGCCGTTTAAGCTTGAAACAATACAATAATGCTCTTATGAAGACAGTGGTCACATTTACACATTCCAGACATATATTTCATTTGCAAACATGTGTTGTGAAATGTAAGCAATGTCACGACTATCAGAAACCCATATGGTTTATAATCCTTCCAGCAAATGTTATTAACTCAGAAGCCTTCATACTGCCAGCCTGACCCCATAAGTCATATCACTGAACCTCTAGCACAGAGTAGTTTATGAGGAATATCAATATCATGATGAATAGTGTCGAATGGGAACAGAAAGGTGCCAAAATATCGTCGCTAAAGTAATGATGCCACACATGTTGAGACACAAAAGCTAATATCAAAATAAATTAGACCCTAAAGCTATTTCACAAACAAGGAGCCTTTGGGGATTTGATAGAGCTGAAATTAAAAAAGCTTTCAGGTGCTTAACAGATGCCTTCACTTTAAACACTTCCTTGGGAAAACATAGAACTTGCTCAAGCTCGATTGCTTTGTAGAATTCAAACAGGGTTACCTTAAAAAATAAAATAAAATGAAATACAAAAATTCCTCTACCCTGCCATCTAGAAAAGAAACAGTCTTATAAACCTCGAGCACAAAAAAATGACAAATGCAAATAAACTAGCAAAATGATCCACCATCAAAGATTTCATTACATGCTCCATAAAGACGATAATCTACTTAAGCAGACTGGCGAAGACTACATAATTAATCCCACAAGCAGATGGAAATAGAAGGTGGTGGCACACAGTCTTAGCAAAGAAAAAAAAAAGAATATTAATATAAACTTTGGATGCAATCCAGTGATTTGTCTCAGCAGCAGTGAGTCTGAAAGGACTTGGCATGCGACATGCAAGACATTTCATGCCCATTTACAAGCCTGCAGTCAAATAGTTTCAGCTATAAGGTTCATGCTCGTCTATTGATCAATACAATCACACACTTCCGCTTTCATACCTCTAAGGGGTGTAAACAGGTAACTGAAGTGCCTTGTAATTCTGCATATGACTACAAAACCCACCTCTGGCAGACAATCACTGTCAGCTGGGTTGATGACCTTTCATTTGAACATGCATCACACCCACACTATGTGTATCTAATCTTACTTGTTGTATTCGCCTCATCTGAAACGGAACAAAATGATTTAATCCACATTTTAGCCAGCGTTTTAAACAGGCAGGGCCATTCTCCACAAAGAAGCTTTCAGTCTTATTTTAAGCCTTGGCTGAAAGCAATAACACCTTTGGCAGCAGAGAGGGAAAGGTTGAGAAAATGTCAGCTTCATGCTTTTTTCATGTAAAACACTACATAACTAACTAGGGCTTCTTTTTTGTATAGAAAAATCTGAACGACTATCAAAAGAAGAAAGGGTGGGGGACAGAAAGAATAGAAAGAATAAGCAGATAATAAAGGTCATACTCAAGAGGTTCAGGGCTTGGGTGGGTAAATGTAAGAAAATCTTTCACATTTTGAAAACCGTTACATTAAGTGGCCGTGTTCTTGACATTCATCTCAATTACAACCATTATTCTTTTAAGAACCAATCCGTTAGGAAACCAAAGCGGCTCTACAATGGCAGTGTTTTTGAGCTGTTTTCCTGGAGGCCTCCCATGGTTTTCCATGGTCCCGACACACCTGATCCAACTAATAAACTAATTAGAAAAGCCTTTCCTGGATTGAAGTGGGTGTGTAACAGCAGGGAACACACAATGAATGTGTAGGACATGAGGGTCTCCAGGACTGTTTCAATGAAATAATGTCAAATAAATGTAATAACATCTTGTTTCTGTGCTGACTTTCACTCTAAATTTCAGGGGAAAACTAGTATAAAAATAAAAGTTCTGACCAACTAAGGTGGCATTTGCAAAGAGATAAGTTATCTACCTGGAGAAAAAGCATGTGCCATTTTTAAACCATGCCCATTAATTTGAGCTAAACACTAATGAACTGGTCCAATCCAGTTTTGAATATTTCAGTGACTAGTGCTAGTAATACAATATGGTGAGCTACAGGACGTTTTGTAAGGATAACATTAACAAATCACAGTGTGAACGGCGCGTCTTCAGGGAACAGTTGTAGTTTGGCTTATGAACGTGGTGAAGTTACCATTTAAAGACAATCCTGCTGCTTCAGAATAATCAAAGAGGATGTTTTCTTTTCAGCTAGTTGATGGTAATGCTATGATTCTGCTATTCAGAAAATGAAGATTTTTGCTTCCTTTTGAGCTCCGAGTCATGATTGCGCTTATACTTTCACTACCTGCTCACATGGTAAATCAACAATACAAATCAAAAATATAATAAATGAAACATATATAAAATATACGTGTACTATTGCATACAGTATATATACACTGTATAATGTACAATGTATATAGTATCATGTATTAGCGGCATAATGTATATCATACATTGTACACAACATATAATGCATAAAATGTATGATAATACAATATAATTGTAATACAATTTGCATAATAACTGCACAATCTGAGCTGCTCTCCATACATTTTGCACTATATGTACATTCTACTTAAAAAAAAAAAAAAGTTTTCTGTCAACAATATTATTGCCAATAATGTTAAACAAATATTTAATGTCTACAAAGTCTTTTGGGGAACTTTTTTTTTTTTTTTAGGAGAGTATGAAAAATGCATTTACAATCTTCTCTTAATCAAATGTCAACAACTGCTTAAAGCTCTCATTCGCAATGCGAATAATGAACTAATGAACATCATCTAACTCATTCTGGCCATGTCTGTCCTGGCATCTCTATTTTATAATGCAGCCTTGTTTCCAAGTGACACGGCTCATTATTCAAATCTTCATCATGCTGGGAAAAGAAAAGAAAAAAAAAAAACGCATGAGAGAAAACGGGCTGATTTACAGCATCAATATTCCAGCAACTACCAATGGTACAATTACTTAGTATTCAATCAGCATCATAATCAATAGCAAGCAGACACAGCCATTAATAACTTCAGCATTGCAGAGCACAGGAACCCTTCTGCTTCTTCCTCCAGGCTTTTCCCTTTTTTATTAATAGCATCACGACAGCTATACCAATATCATTATTTCAAGCCGTGTGGGAGAATACTGCAAATTTAATTAACAAAGGAGTAGTTTATACGTTTTGAGGAACCAGTCTTACATAAGGCGGCATATATTTAGCAGCTCATCTGGACGGCAGCTATTTCTGCTGATGTGAGAGGCGATGAAAACTGTGGCTCTGTGTTAGGGAACCGGAACAGTAAAATTTACACAGCCTGGCAAGAGCAGACAGCCTGATATAAATATATAGGAAACACAATTACCTTCGTCTCCGCTCTCATTATTACTCTCTCACTCTCGCTTTCTTTATTTCTTTACTTTCTCAATAATGATTGCTCTGTATTTCAAACGTTGGTAAAAAGGAATACTGGTGAATTAACTATTGATCTGCATGTAAATACAAAAAAAAACCACCTCTGTTCTACCATCTCTCTACATTTTTCACAAACACTTTAAAATGAGCTTCTAAAATTCGTATACCAGTGAAAGCAACCCCTCTAGACATGGACTTGTGTGAGTGATATTGGCTCTGAGGAAAACAACATAGAGAGTAACGATGGGGGTGCTGGGGGAAGGGCTACTGTAGCAGAGTTGACAGAAAATTTATTGTGGCATGTCAGGAGCAAGTGTATGAAAGGGCAGTCAGGAATATCCTCACCTCAAGCTGACCTCTGTACAGTCTGCAACACCATCACAAAATGCAGTCCTATTCAGATAGCTTTAGAAGTTCTTTCTTTATTAAATCATTGTTTACTCTGGTTATTTTTGTTAAATCTGCATACAAGCATTTCTAGAAAAATTGTCCATGGCACTGCGGATTTAATGAGTTGAATCAGGTGTGTTATAACAAAGATAATCTCGCAAGACAGACATTTGAAAACAGCCAAGATCTTGCCTGGTAAATTCTGGCCAAGAAGTGGCTAATTGGACAGGAAAGGGCCACAATCTAATATGCAAGACAACCAACCGCAGACCATTGTTTTAGAATGTCAGGTAATGGATGTAAGACAGTGCTGCAACAAAAACAGACACATGAAACAAACTGCAATGCCTGTTAACATGTGAACTTTTTCCACAGAGCAGGCAATCCTTTGCCATAGCTGACTAGCTAGCATTTAGTCTGATAAACAGATTTATACAAAATGTGTGTATTTCATATATATTTGTGAGGATCACAAAGGTTTGACAGGTGTGGCTACCTTAGCATATAGTCTGTGTACCTCTGTGAGTTTTCTGAGGCTAAGACTAGAGTATCTGCTGTGAACAGGGCTCCAGGTCTGAAAATGAAGAGCTCTGGGTGAGAACTTGGCAGTAAATGGTATACAAAAATATCTACTAAACCAGAGCACCCTGGTTGAGGTTCTGCATTCTAACCAAAAGTAAGCAGTATATCAGATTGAAAGTTGAAAAAGCAATGATCATTTGAACATTTTTTTTTTTTTAATTTCACATTGAAAGTGTTCACTCCAAAAAGGTATCAGACAGGCAAAGAGAACATTTATAGATTTTCTGTTGATTTCTCCGGGTAAGTCTCATATTTTCTCAAGAGAGCTGCGTTTCTGACAGAGTCAACAATAGTGTAAGAACATTCCAACCAGTGACCATACTTAGCATGAGAACCAGCTCACCTCCAAGAACAACATGAAAAAAAACAGCTTTTCAAACATGTACAAACACAACATAGCCAGCAGAAATGCCAGGGCTCTGTCAAATAATTTTTTTTAATTTTTTTTTTTTTTATCTATAGCTGTACTGGAAATACCTTAGTTGGTTGTGGCATTAGAATGCAATAAGTGATTTTGCAGTTTTTTGCTCAAAGCAGAGTTTTAAAACTGTTTTTGGTGAGATGTGAACACAATTTTTGCATTATTTTCTTTGGACGTTTACCATGAGTTCCACTATAAATCTTTAGACATTCTCATGACATCACACTAGAACAACTGCTCTTGTTACAAAACCATGGATGAACAACATGAAACCTATAAACTGTAAAGATGTAAATTTCAGTTCAGTAAATTTCAGAAGTGGGTGGGAAGCACTTTAACAACAACGTATTCTCCACATTTGACTATTTATGGACGTCAAGTGCAGCCAGAAAATGTATTGTAAAGTTAGAGCTCTCAAAACGTAATAAACTGTGTTTATAGTGGAAACCACACAAAAATGTGTGGAGAGAGAGAGAGAGAAATGAGATCGTCTTCCTACCTTAGTAATGAGAATGCGGTAGCGTTCCAGCAGGGTCTGGTCATCCTGGCAGCCGGAAAGGAGCTGCCAGACTTCAGCCCGAAGCGCCTCGGGGATTCCAGGCCTCACCAGAGCCGGCAATCCCTTAGGCCGAGCGGACAGGTTCCCGTGCCTGACAGACAGTAGGCAGACACCAAGACATTTATTTCACTTTTATAAAGTAGGACTGCAGGACAAAACTTTCTCCACGTAGAAAAATATATTAATTTAATGTTTGCAGCAAATTTGTATATGGTATCACTTTCTTATCTAACATTTTGAAAATGAGATGAGTCATACTGTTTCTAAACTCTCAGCTTATGCGGTGAACTTACCCGACCCATTCTAAAGATAATATTCCTTCCATCAAGGATTTATTTCCAAATTATCTTGCTTTTGTTTTTTGGTTACATTTTTGAAAATCTTTTATTTTAAAGGCAACTGAAGGTGGGCAGGATGTGACACAAGGCATCAATCCGTTATGACAACAGTTCAATTAATGACAAAATCTGGAGTCTGGAGACCTTTGCTATGATCAGCATGTTTTAGCATCAAATTTGATTAGGAATTTTTAATTAAATGTAAAGGAATAATTACAATTTCTGATTGTGTGTGTTTTCCAATGGTATACAATCTGTAAGATTGTGATGTGTGGTCATTTAGGTCTTAAGATTTTGGCATTGAGAACAGCTTTATCTGTCATTTTGGCATTGGTAAAAAGGTGACAATATAAGGATCAGTACTAATACTAAGAAAATGTACTTCATACTAGGAGTAAATATTTGGACTTGGGTATATCCAACCAACTTGGGTTGGTCTAGATATAATGAAAATGAATGACCCAGTAACAATAATGTAAGTCTAGACCCTATAAATGAGTCAAGATGCCCCCAAGTGATTATGGCACTGCTTCTTGATTAAACGATCAAATGCAATCTAATCACATTAATGCTCTCAGAACATCTATGAGGCTGCTTGAATAGCCTCTCAGTGCATGCCTAACAGTAAACAAGCTGGTGTAATAAAGCAGTACTAAGCTGCAAATCACAGCTGTATGTGTTATGAAACATGCCAGGTTAAGACCCTATGGTGATCGTATGAAGTTAAGGCACTGGGACGGAGGCAGGGGCTTTGCATGTGAGTATGCTAAACTGCTTGAATACATCAGTAACTTAAAGTATGCTGTGGTGGGCTTGGTGTGCATCGTATGCATGGTCAAACCTTTGCCTTTCCAGGCTACTGCTACAAAAATAGACCTACAACAACAGAAAACAACAAAAGAGCCTTCAATTTTTTTTAGTTAGGATGGAAACTCTTAAACTGGAACAAATCTACAACTGATCAGTGTAGAACTAATGGTAGCAACAGCTCACAAAAAACATGGGCCATTTATTCTGCTTCTTCGTAAACACATGAATAGTCTCTTTAATAAAGAAAGGCGAGCTAAATGCAGACTGGCCCTGCCAGTCTATGCAGCAGCTCACTAAATGCAGTAAGAGGATGCACAATATGAAGAAAACAGCCAGCTCACAGAGGGGTTGCAATGACTTTCCAATCTCTCCAGAGATACTTTATTGTTCAGAGCAAATTCTCCGAGATGTCTGAGTGGTTGTCAAGGCACTGGCAGAGAATGGATTGGTTTCTAGGGAAACCCCTTTTAGCAGGAGAGATACAGGCTCTTTTCTGTGGCTGTCGTTCTGAGGCGTGGGGCTTCTGCCGAGAATCAAGGGGTGCCTACAGGTAAGACCTTTGTTCCAAGGTCAGAATGACAGTGGTCAGAGCAAGGACATTTAGAAAAGTGGTCAAAATGGCTGGTTTCAGGAATTATTTAGGCTGTTTGTGTTTTTATACTGTATACAACGAGGTTAATCTTGTGCAACTTCTATGGTTTTATTCCTTCATAAATTTGCATGCAAAGGCCAAACACATATAAACAGTTTAGCAAATTTTCTTTCTTTGGGTCACAATTTTACAGTAAAAAAAAATAAAGCATTTTTTAAACCGATCAAGACCAATTCCTGCCTTGGATGAGGGGTTTGAAGGATAAAAAAAAAAAAAGGTCAGCATTACAGAATTCAATTTATAATTCCACTTTTATCTTCATTTATTATGTTAAAGAACTCTTTATTCTCTTGAGCCAACGAAAACAAAAAGAAGAGGGTAATTAAATTCCGAACAGTTCTTTATCTTTCCAGGCCACACTGAGTGTTTGCTTCTGCTTCCACTCAAGCCAAGCCAACACTAACGGTGGATTAATTGTGCACACAGTTTGCAAAGCTGTATTGGCTATCTCACCATCTGTTGAGGATTCCACCCCAGGATTCCAGAATCTTCTCAGGGCAGTCTTTAGACACATCACCGGTACCACTGGAGATTTCACTGTCACTATCTGTGAGAAGAAACAGGTGAGAAAGGGGTTAAGGTCCTAACTTTGGACCATATCAAGAAAAAGTAATAACTAAAACCATGACACTTTTAAGACACTTCTACAAGATGTTTCATATGATTCATTTTGGTATTCCTAAGGTGTTTGCCACATTTAAAACATTGAAACAATGTTTTTTATACAAAAAGCACTAAACTAAATTGAGCAGGACTAAAAGTACTCCAACACCGTCAGAATTCAACAACAGCGAGGACCCAACAGCAGGAGCTCCATCTAAATTTCTTTTTAATGAAACATGCAGTTGATCACGATTCTTTCAGTAGTAATGATGGTTGCGATTTGCTCAGAAAAGCTTATTGGGATGTAATTTATAATGGTAATATATATATCGCCTACTCCTAATTGTACCAAAATTTATGTAACTACTTAAGCCTACAATCGTGGCCAAAAGTTTTGAGAATGAAACAAATATAAATTTTATGATGGCCATTTGCATATAAATTTATAAAGAGTGATCGGATAAATAACAATTAAATGCAAAGTCCCTCCTTGCCATGAAAATGATATGAATCCAAAAAAACCCATTTGCATTGCATTTCAGCCTTGCCACAAAGGGACCTGCTGACATCCTTTTAGTGGTCCTTCCATTAACACAGGTGAGAGTGTTGATGAGGACAAGGCTGGATATCACTTTGTCATGCTGACTGAGTTAGAATAGCAGACTGGATGATGTAAAAGGAGCGTGGTGCTTGAAATCATTGTTCTTCCTCTGTTAACCACGATTACCTGCAAGGAACTACGTGCAGTCATCATTGCTTTGCATAAAAAGGGCTTCACAGGGAAGGATATTGCTGCTACTAAGATTGCACCTAAATCAATCATTTAGTGGATCATCAAGAACTTCAAGGAGAGCGGTTCAGTTGTGTGTGAAGAAGGCTTCAGGGCGCCCAAGAACGTCCAGCAAGCGGCAGGACCGTGTCCTAAAGGTAATTCTGCAGCGAGATTGGGATTCCACCAGTGCAGAGCTTGCTCAGGAATGGTAGCAGGCAAGTTTGGGTGCAGGAGGGTGAAGACTTTTGGAGGATGGCCAGGTGCTCACTCACAATTCTGCTTAAGAAAACAGCCAAGGATAAATAATGGTACCAAAACATTCTCAGAGAGCAACTTCTTCCAATCATCCAAGAACAGTCTGGTGAAGAACAATGCCTTCTCCAGCATGGTGGAGCACCGTGCCATAAGGTAAAAGTGGCTAAAACTAAGTGGCTCTTGAAACAAAACATTGAAATTTTGGGTCCATGGCCAGGAAACTCCTCAGAACTTAATCCCATTGAGAATTTGTGGTCAATCCTCAAGACATGGGTGAACAAACAAAAAACGCTTGTATAACCATTGAAATGCTTGTATTTATACTTCAGTATACCATAAAAACACTGAAGCAGCAAACTTTGTGAAAACCAATATTTGTGACATTCTCAAAACTTTTGGCCACGACTGTACATTACAATCATCTGGCAGACACTTTTATCCAAATCAACTTACAATTTGAGGAAACTTCAATTTGAGTTTCAGAATAGTGGGAGAGCCTGATGAGAGTTCAATGCTAAATTAAATTACACGTTACATTAAGATATCTCAATCACACTTCTCCTAAAAGACAAGGTGTACAGTTGGCAAACGGTGCGTTGGCTTCCACCGAAGTCAGTGTGATGGTCATCTCGGATGACCGTGTACACACTAGCAACAGTCGTTGTGTAAGAAAGTGTGAGCTGGTATTCACAGCACTCAGCTCTCATTTTGAGCACAGGGGCTTTGGAGCTCTTGGCCTTTGACTTTAAACTGGCTAACACACCCTGGCTCACAGACTCAGAGTAACGGAAAGTGGGAGGGAGGGAGAGAAAGAGACAGAGAAGATAAGGGTTAGCACATCTCTTAAGCCATCAAAGCCATACAAAAATGACATTTGCTTCACTAAAGCACCTTTCAGGGGATGCTTCTAACCTCCTTCTACTGCATCTGTATCGTATGATCGCTTACCAAGGACATATCAGACAGTTCCTTTCCCCCTATTCTGCCACAGAATCCATGCACTCAAAGTACCCTCATAATAGAAGCCAATGGGCAGTGTGTTCTAAGTCAACAACTCCAGGCAAAAGGCATCTACTACTGTGTGGTCACCATACACTACAGATGCAGCTAATGGAGATAAAAGTGTACTGCGGCTGCTGGACCTCAAAGTCAAGAATCTGTGCTAGTTTTAAGGTATACTATCACACCATTTACAATAATACACAAGCTTGCGGTGATAAAAATGTGTCTGGGGCTTAATGCTCACAAGGCTCATTATGGGGACCAGCAGCACACTTAGCTCTCTGGTATGCAATACCTCACAATAGTGGTGTTTCTGGCCACTCTGGTCTTCTAGGTGCAATCTAGGGGATGACAGTAATTTGGTCAAAAAGGGGTGGGTTTTCTAAGGGTGAACGAGAAAAAAATAAAACTGTTGACTGGTGGCACCCTGAGCAGCTGCCTAGGTCACCTATGTCTAGAAACGCTCCTCCTTCACAGTGTGCATAACAAGCCCAAGACTCAGGACAGAGTATAAAGACTCAGGAAAGAGTATAGACCGCTGACATAACTTTTGGCTTCATACTTATAAACTGGGCTGCTATAGTTCACACCAAGGTGACATGACAACAAATAGTCACAATAAATAACATTCTGGTTATGGCTAGCATTTCTAGAACACTAGTGAAATGTCCACTTCATAAAACACTGATTTAGACCATCTATGGAGAGTCTGTCTAATTAAAAAAAATGTACTTTAATTTTTACTTTAATTTTTAATAATCATTACAGAGCAAAAACAAAATTAATTGCTGTAGGTAAGCCCAATAGAAAACAAAAGCCCAGCTAAATTTAAGAGAGTCAGTTGTGAAAGCCAGTCAATGCAAAACAGTGCCCAGCTCTAAACTCCACAGCTCTGGCCTGATGTGTCCAGACACGTCAAGTTTAGTTGGGAAACGTCACCAGCACTCATGAGGAATATACTTTATCCAATTTGTCATCTTCATCTTTCAAATTAACTCATGCAAACTGCCAAATATGCCTACTGAGGTCTTCGGATATCTCAGCTTTTCACAACTCAATCAACCCGAGGAAGTAGTTCGCTAACCTTAACTAACCTTAGTCAAACAGGTCATTTTACTGCTGTCTTTGTACTCTATTGATTTGGCATATGATTGACAGTGAAAAATCAAAATTAAAAGCTGATGTGTATGTTATTGCAAGACAGCTACTCTAAATAAGGAGCTAATGGGAAGTAATGCAGTCATTAAAAATAACGTTTTTACCTTCTGCCTTTCACAGAACTTAGAAAAACGCGTACTGGACGCTGTTTCAGGAACAAATTAGACGCATCTACCATGTTATGTGTGAGAATGGGCAGTACAAAACAAGACATATTCAACATGCAGCTGATTACAAATTCCACATATTTAACTACAGTCTGAGCAACTCGCCGATTTGGCATAAATTTTCCTTCACCTTTTAAAACCAAGCGTAAACTTGCATTAAGATCTCAGAAGCTATGTTACTGAGAGACGATCTTTAACAATGGTGGTTAGACTGAGGAACACACACTGAAGGAGTTATCACCATTAGAATAACAATGTAGACACTCATCACTGTAAAAAAAATCACTACAGTAAAAATCACTACAGTAAAAATCACTATTAAATTATTACTAGTAAATTATCACTACAGAATTTTTCAGTTCACTTTCCTCCCCTGATAAAGATCTGTATTAAACGCTGACATACTCTGCCATGATATAGTTTATTTTTTCTCAGTGTTTATTTAGTTTCAGCTTTGCTTTGCACTTGCTCCCTGAGCAAACCTCAGGAAAATTAAATGTTCTGTATCTGCAACATTCTCCCTGTCTTTTCCCGGTTTTCTGTTCTTTTGTTGTTTACATTCTCCATGTGCCTTTGTTTATGCATCTGTTTCATGTGAGTAAGTCCTGGGCCCACCTCTTCATTAGTCCTTCCACCTGCATCTTGTTCCTGTCTCCTCCCCAGCCCAGGTTTTTCTCATTTTGTTTAGTTAGTATATACCTATACATATATATAAATATATATATATATATATATATATATATATATATAGATCCTGTATGTTTTTTGTTGTT
>JBBJLS010000039.1:9753081-9765840 GCA_037577275.1 Bryconaethiops microstoma | reverse complement strand
TAGCTCCTGTCTGTTTTTTGTTGGTTCTTGGTGCTTTTGCTCTGTGATTTTGGATTCACGTTTTTGCTCAGTTATGCTCCGCTCTGCTATGTTTTCGCTCAGATCTTCTTCTCCATGTCTTTTGCTTATTAATTTGCCCCATGCTTTGTCCTGTGTTTTTCCCAGCCTTGTGTTCATACTTATGACTTGTGTTCATACTTTGACTTTTCTTTGTTTTTTGTTTTGTTAGTCCCTGCGTTGGTTCAGTGAAGATTTTCGTTTAGTCTCCTTTTCTCGTTGTTTTGGTAATAAAGTACTGTTCACACTCACATCCTACTCCAATCTTAACCTCTCCTCATGACAGTATCATATTTTGTACTGTGATGAAGTCACAAAATATTGTGATATTTCTGCCATATCAACCCACAGTGCACACACTCAACAGCGTACTTTCTGCAGTAAATCTCATTCTGATCATCTTAAAACTAGTAGAAGGGTTGTACAATGATCCACCGCTGCCCAACCGGAATGGATGCACAGGTCACTGAATACAATCTTCATGACCTCTAGCAAGGCAGTCTCAAATGAGTGTTCTTTTCACAAACCCCTTAAGTGAGGTTTCAGATCAAAGTGGATGCTTTAGAAATGCTTTTACAGGTACTGTTCTTCTGCATTAAAACCACATGGTCTTGAGCTACAGAGGGGAGCAGGGAGAGAGAGGGAGAGAGAGAAAAAGAGGGAGAAAGAGAACGGTAGAGAGAAAGGCCTTGACTGCTGGCTATGTCTAAAGGTGAGAAAGCAACTCAGTGGCAGGTGTGGGTGGATGAATCTTCTTTTCCATCTTCCTTACAAAAAAAAAAAGCTCCAAATGCGTCAGTGTCTTTCTAATACAGCTGAATGTAAGAGAGCTAGACAGAGTTTAAAACAACAGCAAAACAGTTAAATGGTTACTGCACAACAAAGCTTTCTAACCAAACAACATTTTATAGTCAATAAAGTGTAGGGAAAAATGGAAAGGATCACCTTTTTGGGGGGGTCAGACTCTGAAACTGGCAGACTAATAACATGACTCACCTAACTACACTCCACAGTGCCTTCTGTAAAATCTCAAATGCTGAACAGTTACAGGGACTGTTGAGGGGAAAATACATTGCTTTTGCAGAGAAAACCTTTCCCACAACACCCTCTAAACGGGACGTACAGGATGACACTGCATTTTTTCATTATAGTACCGGCTTGACACAAATTATTTATGCGTTCAGAAAGAGGGCCTTTATCTTTCTGTGTGACCTCTCAATCTGACAAACAAACACGTAAGAACTAGCTCTTTGACCTTAATGATTATTAAGGTCACAGAGCCCTGATGAAATCAATATCACTGCTGCCCTTTAGTCCTAGTTTTTAAGCAACAATGAGCAAAAAAGAAAAAAATTATATGATTACCACTGGGTTTGTAACCAAATATCAAGCGGAATTTACTTCGCACATTGCATTAAACAAGCCAGCACAAGGTCCAAGTTTGCTGAGAGTCGATCAACACTAAGTAGCAAAATGAAAGGCTATTTAACCAGCACCAGCCAATACCACTTAACCAGATTGGCAGCGGTCAGTGGTAAGTGCCCCTGGCTTCACAGCACAGCACCTTTTGCATCTTCAGAAGACAGTTAAAGCATTCACAGACAAAACAAAGGCTGCTCCAAAATCCTCTAGTTCTTTTGGAAAAAAGTCATATCAGTAAAAAAAATTCATATAATGAGTGGTACTGATTTAACAGTAGCCCATCCCCAACCTTTTTTGCACCACGGACCAGTTTCATGTAAAACAATATATATTTTTTCACAGACCAGTATAGATACAACTAAAACAAAGTGTGTTTGTTTTTTACTCATTTTTGCTAGCTTGTGGGATAAATTTTGATGTACTGTATCATGTGACCAAGACAAGCGTGTTTTTTTTTTTCCTAAATAAAAGATCTTTCAGACTCTGATAAACGACAAAATATTTTTTATTCTGCCTTTCTGCGCGGCCCGGTAACAAACAACACACGGACCGATACCGGTGGTTGGGGACCTCAGGTCTAGACTATTAGAGCAACAGCGACCTTTCTAGATCTAGAATCTCCCTGAGAAGTCTAAAACTAAACAGAAAATTCTAGACCCTGGAAACTCTTAACTGCACTAGAAATTATAGAATCACCCTGGAAACTCTTTAACCACACTGGAAACTCTAGAATCACTGTACAAACTCAGAAATCACACAACTCTAGAAGCAGGCTGGAATTTCTAGTACAACACTGAAAAATCTAAAATGAGAGATTCTGGAAACATACTGGAAAAGCTCTTGACAAGACAAATGACAGTAGCATACTGCTGATATATTTACAGCCGCTGTAGGCCAGCATCGACTAAATTAACGCTTCATTCGCAGTTGCAAAAACACAAACAAGAAAATGCAAAGAGAGCAAATGTGTTCGATACTGGTGAGAGTCTGTGGGAAAAAATCTGGACTGATGATCTCACTTGCTTGAAATGCTGCCACTGAATACAAAAAAAAAAATTAACAAATGTTCTTGCAACAGCTACTTCTGCAAAGGCAATCTGTTCCCCCGCCTGCTCTCACAGTCTCAAAAGGCAATCTAAATAAGCCTAGAGACATGGTCATTTTTCTTGTAAATTGAACACCACAAAGCTTTGCGGGACCGGGGAAGGGGAGTACATTCTTCAATCAACTCACACATGGACATGCAATTACTTTATCACAGTGAAAGTGTGTGTGCGGATGGAGGGGGGAACAAGGTGGGGAGGGGGGATTTCCAACAGCACAATTATTTTACCTGAAGAGCTCGTTTCCAAACAGAGACTGCAGGAGGAGGTAGCAAAAAGGGCAAGAACGCATTAGCAAAATACACGACACAGTAAAGCACTTCTGCGGTGTGCATGCCGCGACAGGTAAATGGGCTTTCGTACCTTCCTCCTGCTCCTCTTCCTCAGTGGGGGACTGCAGACGGCCTCGTGCTCCTCCCACCCGCTCAGACTGCCTCTGGAGGCTCACCACCTCAAACATGGCATCTCCCTGGCTGCCCTTCTCAATGTCCTACACAAACACACACACACACACACACACACACACACACACACACACAGTTAACATAAATAGAGACAGACATACAGAGCAAATGGCAAATACAAACACACATGCCATGTTTGCATGCACACATTAACAGCACACATATATTCACACAGACACAGAAAATATGAGCATACAAAAGGCCTACAAAATAAGCCAACATACTATATGACTAGTGCTGAGTGGTACTGACAAAATTCAGTATTATGTAAATATCGTCTGAAAAACTGTTCTACATTTTTTCTTTTCTTTTTTTTTTTTTTTTACTGAAGTCCACTTATGAGCTCCTATATAATGTTATTTATGTACCGAAGACATTTTCCAACCTCTCATTTTTCATTTAGGAACAAACAGGCTGTTTTTGCTAAGACTTTTATTAGTAAAACTGTGTTGTGACTGGCTGCCTATATTGTGCCTCACTCAGAAAATGGTCCTGACCAAAGTGTTCCTTTTAAGTAGACAAACACATGAGTATAGCAATTTCACTGCTACATATAGTGACCGTGATACCTATCAAGATATCAGTTATCACTTTCCTGGAATTAAAAAGGCTTGTAAACATTGTTTCAAATGGTACATTTAACTCCTCACATCCAAACAATCCATGCATGGAAATGCAAATACTTAAATAGCCCAATTTCAAGTCATAGTTTTGTAATGTCACAAAACCAACATTTTTAATGATATTTATGGGTACAGCAGTTTCGCCCTATCCATTCATTCGCCAATTCGCCAAGTAATGATTAAACATGACTCTTTTATTGTCACACGCACCAGTCAGGTGACGTCAATCAGGCACCGGAGATGACCCACGTCTCTGGGTATATAAACAGGAAGTAGGTAGCAACCTGCACTCAGTCATTTGGGTTCCATGCCGGCTTTTCCTAAGCGCTCAATTCATTGTGTCGTGAGTACTTCGGTTCCTCGGAACCGTTTATATACCCTTCTGTGTGCGTGTGAGAACATACATTCCTGGTGGGAATTTTCTCTCCTTAACTGGAGCGTTCTGAGGGTAAAACGTGTGGTCTACCGGCTCTTTCATGTGTCCACAAATGGGCTCTTCCACTACGGAACACTGGACGAACTTTCAGCTCATTTCTGATCCTACTCTGTGACATCTGTGAATGGGTGGTGCTAACGTGCTATAGACATTTTATATAAATGCATGTATATATAAGATAAGAATCTTACACTGCAGCTCTGACATTGCTGTGTACAGTACCAGTAGATCAGTAGTGCAAACTGGCTTATGAAAGTGACTTAGTATTAACAGTGCAATTAAAAATTAAAAATAAATGCAAAAAATAGCAGCAGATGATAAGAGATAACATTTAGCCCATTTGCACGATATATATACAGGGTTCTTGCAGATTCCAGTTAAATTTAAGACCTTTTAAGACCATTATGAGTAAAATTTAAAACCAACACGATGCATTATTAGAAACATTCAAATGATACCAGAAATCCTCAAAACATTCTATTTTCATTGATTCAGTATTAAAACAGATAATCAAAATACTTAAAATGACAGAACTTGACATACATATTCCCAACACAACACTAGCACAGACAGCCTAACCCTGCATGAGCCAGAGTTCATCCCCTTTAGCACCGATTTCAGTTTCAAGGACTTTCAGTTCGACAAGTTCTTCTCAGGGCTTTGGACTTAGAGAGAAGCTGAGCCATCTTGGCGCCAGTCAACGCTTCTCGGGAATGAACGGAGGTAAGAATTTAAGACTTGGGTCAATTAAATTTAAGACTTAAGATGAAAATCTGGGCATTTTTAAGACATTTTAATAAACAAAAGGGAGTGCTGAACTCTGAGATATTTGCACTGTGAACTGTGGCTCTAGACACAAGCCCAAGTTCAATAGATGGACAAGGTTGAACTCTACAGTGAGATATTAATACTAACTTGAGTGCATTAGGATTATACCAGTTCACCTTTTCTCTAAGGGCTCAAAAATTAGATGCATCATCTGTGATAAAACAGTTCTGCTGTTGCTAAGCAACATCATTCAGCAATAGCTGGTCATGTGACACTGGGACAGTAAACAGGACAATCAGCCTGATATTTAAAAACATGCATCAGAGTGACCATATCCTCCGATAATGTCACTGAGATAAGTTTTCTAATACAAACTGTTAGGGCCTAACTGTGGTTAAAAAACAAAAACTTTGTGATAAACCTGGTCATTTCCGCCTGAACAGATCTAACCCCCTGAGATGGCCCTCCTCCTTCACTATATTGCCTGCGAACATCTGAAAAAAACCATGCTCATTTACAAATTTTTTAATTTAAATTTAACATATGTTAAACCAATTTTTTTTGTCAGTACTATACCAGAGTGTCAGAATCAGAGAAGCAAAGGGAGGATGAGCAGAAATTATGCGACGCTAGCTGGCCAACAATATGCTTCCTAGTTTAGAATGCGAGGTAAAAAAAAAAAAAAAAAGGTGTCATCGTTTTTATTATATTTTATAGCTGGACATAAACGGCTATCCAAATTTGATTCTCTAAGACTTTTAACCTTCGACATCAACATGTATAGGTAGATACCGCAGTCACAGTTGACACTGCAGTGTTCCCCAGTTGACACGATACGTCAAAAATGTGCATGTATCACCTGCATAAAAGCCCCAGAACCTTTGTGTGGTTATATAAGCAGCATTTTTAGGGCAGCTCCAAAGGCTGATGCCTTATACATTAGGCCACATAAATGAGCTTCACTATCAACACAATCAGGACAATTGTAACATGCATAAGGTTGTTATATATTGCCCTTTTCAATCAATCTAATCTTTCAGAATCTTGTCATTGTCATTGATTAGCTGTGAGCCCAAGAGAGGGCATTGAGTTTTTTTTAAAGGGAAAATGCCAAAGCTCTGATATAATAGAAAACAATTCTTCTTTTGAAAAGCTTGATTGCTCTTAGCAACTTCCAGGAGGACATCAATCGAAAGCTGGTTGTGCCAACCGGGAATTCTTCTTTTTAAAAAACTGATTTGCACCTGCCAACCTAGCAGCACGCTATGGAACAAGTAGCTTCCAACAATCCTTGACATGCTATCGACAGTCTCCCCAGGATTGGCCGGACATCTTTGCATAAATCACTTGCATAAAAGCCCCGGAGCCTTTGTGTGGTTATATGTAAGCAACCGTTTTGGGCCGGCCTTTGTTCTGTGACATCCATACAAAGCCTTGAACCAACAATATTCAGCTCTGAAGGCTGTTGCCTTTAGGCCACTGGGTCTACAAATGCTTCTTCTGACTGACACGATACAGCCACCATTTCATACAACAAATTTTCCCAGACAAACATTTCATATCAATCAAAGTAATCTAAAGGAATGGCAGAGCAACTGTATATATATCACCTGCACAAAAGCTACTGAAACATGAGTAAGATTTTCTCAATGGATGCAATCTTCAAATACTTGTCATTCTCTTAGATTAGGAGTGAACACAAGAAAGGGCAGCAACCAGGAATTAAACCTGTGTGGCAAGAATGGGAATTGTTCATGATACTATTACACTACTGGTGCCTTTTGAAAGCTGCATATTTATCATACTTTTTATCATTGTTCCACTGTGGAATGTGCAAGCTTTGGGCCAGCTAGGTTTCAACAATCCTTGCATAAATCACCTGAGTAAGGTTATATCATTTCATCCTTTCAGATTCTTCTTTTTGTCTTTGATTTGCAGTGAGGCCAAAAAATTAAAGATTAATATGAAGAATTAATGGGCAGTTGTGCCAATTGGGAATCAAACCAGCATCACAATACAGGGAGTCTTGCATGGTTCCACTTTATCACTGGCTCTTGCAGAAAGGTAGAACTTTAAAAAGTTTTTTTTAATTCTTTCACTCTGGAATGGACAAACTTTTGCCAAAGTAGTTGTCCGTATGCTGTGAACATTCCTTAACTAATCTCCTCCTCAACATTGACAAAGCAATTGTGCATCAAGATTCACAGAATCTTGGTTAAGTCATGTAACCAGTGGTTGTTGTCCTGACCTTTGTTCTATGACTTCTGAAATAAAGTCATTCATTCCTGTGCTGGAATTCAAACCTATGCGCAATAAGAAACTTCTGGCATAAACTGATCCAGATGGGACTCTCAGCTCAAAAAGCTGATGCCTCATCCATTCCCACTTGTGGGACTGATAAAGTTTTATTAGGCTACTGGACCTATGAATACATTGTCCTTAGGCCAGCAGAGGGCAGTGGTGAATCATATTTGAACTTGTGCATCCTTGATAGACTGTTGCCTTTTCTTGTTTATAAACATAATTTTTCTGTCTTTCAAATACGCCAAGGCAAATCATGTACTGTGGAATGCCAGCTCTGCCTGCCGAAGACAAAATTCTGCATTAACTTGTAACTTGAGGTAAGTGACACTTCAAGCTCCACCTAGCTAGCATTAGCTACAGATCTAGCTAACTTTTATATCTTCCCAGCTTCACTTGCATGTGCTACTCAGGTATTTCATATGCTTCTAGTCTATTTATGTTGGTTTCTGTTACCCTTGTTGATGATTATATGCAAAAAGTAACACACCACTCTTTAAAAGACAGTAAAAGACAGATATACAGATGGCAAATATATTCAGTTTTCAGCCATCACTACTTTTTCAAAGTAAAGTTTGTCTTACTTTCAGTGAATAGTCCTTGATGCAATACATGCAATTAATTACATAATTTAACCCAGACATATCTCAAACACACAACCAGTGGTGTGTCTGAAAACATTTTAGTCTTACAAAATGATTACCACACTGCCACCGAATTATTTTCTACTGACCAAATGGAATTGTACCTCATGTCACTGGTTTCTTTACAAGTGGCTGAAAGTTTGACATGTGCGTCTGCTGCTTCTTCTTAGCCCTTAGAAAGGTGCATTACCACCACCAAAACCCCTTCGCCTACCTTCAGTCAGTCCTTATATAGGCCCAAACAGGAAGTGATGTGACATCACTTCCAGGTTTTTTGGCAGGAAAATTTTTGTATGTAAGCTAAGCTATAAAATGTGAAGCATACATGTAAAACATGTAAAACAGTTAAGGCTAACATTTCCACTGTTTGAAAACACAATCAAACATTTAGACTAAAACAAGCTGTTCAAAACATTTAAATTAGTTTTGTTCTTTCCTTCATATTTACACAAACTGTTAATTTGTCCAATCATTAAAATAATTAATGTAAACAATGTAGCTAAATTGTGTGAGCAACTGTATTTGTTGCACCAGTTCTGTATGTCACAGTAAATGTAAAAGGTTGACGAGACAAGTACCAATGAGTAATACATGCAATTGAGTAACTCATCTTGTTCAGCCATGTGAGAGCTCAGTGATCAGTCTTCAAGTAAAAATGTCTACCTAAGTGGTAGTACCTGAAAGAATCTACTGCCCGTTTGACACCTAAGCAGTCCTTCTCCACTGTTGAATACCTTGTCTCTGTGGGACAAAGCTTCCGACTAATAAAAGCAATTGGTCTCCTCTTGCCATCCACCTCCTGCAGTAAAATAAAGGGTTTGGTAAAAGTCTTTAAAAGCATGTTCATACTCAGTCATCCATCGAACTGTGGCTGGTGCTGACTTCATCAGCTCAGAAAGGGCAGCAGCTCAGGTGGAGAAGTTTGGTATAAACTTCCTATACCAACCCATCAGACCAAGGAATGACCGTACATTTCTCTTGGTGGTTGGAATTGGGAACGACCGAATTGCTTCCACCTTCCCCACTTGGGGTTGCACCAGACCATCACCCAGATCATAGCCAAGGTACTCAATCTGTCTTTTGGCAATTACACATTTAAGTGGGTTGATAGTAAGTCCTGCAGTCTTGATCTAGTGGAATACCTCCTGGTTGTGTGGTAAGTGTTCTTCCCAGGTGTTACTGAAGATTGCCATATCATTCAGATATGCTGCAGCAAACTCATTTGCTCCTTCCAGCACTTGGTCCATTGACCTTTGGAATGTGGCTCATGCCCCCTGGAGGCCAAAGGGCATCACCAGAAACTGGAACATGGCGTTCTAAAGGCTGTTAGCTTCCCATGCTAACGGCACCTGCCAATACCCCTTGCTCAAGTCAGTGGTGGTAATGAATCTTGACCCACCCAGCCTCTCAATCATGTCATCAATTCTTGGCATTGGGTATGGATCAAAATCTATGCAAAATCTCATTGTACTGTCCTTCTTAGGTACTAAAACAATAGGACTGCACCATTCACTCACTGAGGGTTCAATCACCTCCATTTCTCTTATTGTGTCGAGCTCTTCCTTTAGCACAGGCAGCAGTCTCTCAGAGATCCTATAGCACTTTTGATAAGCAGGTACGTTCCTTCAAGTGGATATATGTTGAACCAAGGAGGTGAACCCAGGCCACTCTGTGAACAACAGTGTGTCCAGGAAATGAGCCACCCTTTCTTATCTCTTTCCTGGCAAGTGCATCAAATCCACAGGCTGCCCTGGTTGTTTGGAATGAACGTACTGTTCTGTCCCCTCTTTCTCCTCTCTTACTGCACGCACCAGATGTAAAATTTCTGCAACTTCTTGCTTCTTTCTGTCATACACAGATCATACATTACCGGTCCTGTTCTTTGGACAATCTTGTATGGGCCTTGCCACTTAGCAAGAAGTTTGTTGTCACTGGTAGGCAGCAGTAGCAGCACCTCCTGTCCAGGTTCAAACTCTCTTGTTTGGGTCTTACGGTTGTACCAGGTTTCCTAGATACTCTGTGCCTCACATGTTCCCGTGCCAGTGTTGTCATCTCTTCTAACTTTTCCCTCATCTTCACCATGTAAGACACCACATTTTCTCCTGTTTCTCTAGGTTTTTCCCATTGCTCTCACAGGAGGTCTAGCGGACCTCTAACCTGCCAGCCATAAAGCATTTCAAAACGAGAAAAACCTGTTGAAGCTTGTGGCACTGGTCCCAATCAGAACCAGTGTGTGAGACAAACTTGTGCAGCATTGCCTTAAGAGTCTTGTTAAAGTGCTCTACCAAAAACATCTGTCTGTGGATGATAGGGGGAGGTCTTTATGCCCTTTATGCCCAGTAGTTTGTATACATCCTGAAGTTCCCTTGACAGGAAATTACTGCCCTGATCAGTTAAAATTTCCTTTGGAAAACCTACCCTTGAGAACAACTGCATAAGAGAATTTGCTACCTGTTTGGCCTTGATATTTCTCAGTGAAAAAGCTTCTGGATACCGGGTTGCATAATCACATATGACAAGAATGTATCTGTTGCCTGACCTGCTTCTTTGTAAAGGACCAGCAATGTCCATGTCAGTCCTTTCACATGGTGTTTCAATTATGGGGAAGGGATGTAGCTGTGCTGTTGGCACTGACTTGCTTGCTGTAAGCTGACATTCATTACAGAACTCAGCTACATCATTATATGTTTGGCCATGTGAACCTTGCACCTATCCTGGCCAATGTTTTATGCTTGCCAAGATGACCTGACCATGGTATTGCATGACCTAACTTCATGATCATTAACCTCATTACTGCTGGTACTGCTAGCAGCTCAAAGTCTCCCTTGCACTGGTACAGTATGCCTTCCTTTAAAATATACTTCTCTTCCTCTAGCCCTGAGCTCTTCTGCTTTATGCCATCGACCACAGATACCTTAGAAAACCATTGCTGTAGAGTTGGATCCTCACCCTGCAATCTGCTAATGTCTGATGGAATGGGTGGGTCTATGGAAGTTTCTGGCAAAGGTTTTTCCTGAGCTGTCTCTATTGATTTCACAAGTTTCTCTGTGTCTCTTTGGGCTTTTGACTTTACAGGCTTAGAGAGGCTCACTTCTATCTCAGCATTAGAAAATGACAATTCTCTTAATGCTTCCCTGATCTTCTGTCCCCTGGTCACTACCATACTCTGTTGTGATTTAGGGAGTAAATCAAAAATAATATGTAGATCCTGCCCTAAAACCACTGCATATGGCAGGAGCTACATTTACCAAAAATGTCTGACTGTCCACTGTTAGATATAATGCTGCCATTGGGTAACACTTCTCATCCCCATGCACACAACTCACCCTCACATTAGACTCATTCCAGTCCTCCCTAGAGACAAGATTTTCCCTGACCAAGGTCTGGGTACTACCCATATCAATTAAGGCACTTTGGCCATTGGCTAGAACTGAGACTAGTGGGTGTACAAAGCGTTCAGTTCAACATCTTGGAACTGTACGTAAAAAGGTTGGTTTATTCTTTCTTTTCTGACAGTTGGGCTTAAGTCACAGGGCCCTTGATTCCTTCTTGTGGAAATGAAGACATTAGCCAGTTGGGCCACCTCCTCTGCTGTCTTTGGGTGCCTGTCTTTAATCCAGACCTCCAGCTCTTCATTCACCATCCAGAGAAACTGTTCCAGGATCCTGATCTCACAGATTTCCTAGACTGTCTTCTGCTCAGGTCTGACCCACTTGGAAAACAATTCTTTCAACCGAACGTAGAGCTCCCAAGGTGTCTTACCAGGCTGCACCTCCAGTGAATGAAATCTCCTTCGGTAAGTATCCTGTGTGATCTCATACTTTGCCAAAATGGATGCCTTCACTCCACAACATGTTCACTGTCCATGGCCACATAGGCTTTTTGATCTTTTCCCATCAAAAGAGGAACCAGTCGTATCGCACTGTCCTCCTTATGCCAGCGGCAGACCCGGGCTATGCATTAAAAGGTTGCCAAAAAGATTTCAATGTCATCCTCTCGAGAAAGGTATTCATTTTTTGCTCTCTGAAGGCTGATGCTGGTTGCTGATGCTCCTCCTCTTCTCCTGACTGAGTAATGGCTTTTCTGTCCACATTTAGCTCCTCTGGATAAACTTGCTGGTCCACCTGCTACTGTAACTTGTGAAATTGATGCTGAAGACTTATCCATTGTTGATTCATTCTGGCAGCCTCTTGATCCCTCCACTCATCTCTAGTGGCCTGATTCTGCATGAACCTCTGGAGAGTTGCTGTCAGCTGCTGCAATGATGGTTCCGCAATCTGGGCTGCTCCCATCTCCGGACTTACTTCTTTTTGAGAATTGTCAGTCATTGCTCTGTTTCTCAGGGTCACTTTTGCCTCTTATTGCCACTGCTGGTCTTGTCTACAACCATGATAGTCCAGAACACTTCTGACACCACTTGTGATGGACCAGCAGAACAAGACACGTGAGTAATCCAAGTGGCAATTAGGAGAAGTGTTTATTATTGAAAAAAATACTATTAAAGCTTATTATACAACAAAGATGTCTTTACCATTATGCCCAACAAAAACACTAACTAAATGAAATTAAACGAAAACAAAAAAACTTCCAATAATCATGTCACCAACCCAGACCAGCCTGTGGAAGCACGTTGGAATGACCTCGCCACACGAATCTGCTGCTAATGCACTTGAGAGTACGAAGCCTGGCCAGCGATACATCAACAAGGTGACTTGGTGGTGGACGGACGAGGTACAGGCAGCAACCAAGGCCTCTAGAAATACAGATGCTTCAAATCTGGGAGGCCTGAGGTAATTAGGTGTCAAGTGGTGGGAGTGGCTCTGCTCGCCCTGAACTTTAAGAGGAGTAACATTCTGTCTAGATTCAGTGTGCTTTAAGGTCTGCTTTGCTGTTGTCTTCATCTGGTAAGCTTGCTTAAGTTTATTCTGTCTGTTGTTTAGA
>JBBJLS010000039.1:9736247-9751644 GCA_037577275.1 Bryconaethiops microstoma | reverse complement strand
ATGTATAGTCATCATTTGTCATATGTGAACACACCACAGCACACAGTGAACAGCTTTAAATAGTTCTGCGGCATTTAACCTATTCACCAAGAGAAGCAACGGGCAGGCAGAAACAAAGTGTCCAGAGAAGACTGTGTGAGGACAGTACCTTGCTCATGAGCAGTCCTTGCATGCTAACAGTAAATTTCTAATCACAGTGGCAACGCCCTGACCACCAGCTGCATAAATACATTTGCATAGAAATTGTGAATTGTAATATAAGTCTTCTGACTATAGTGATAGGTAGTATATATATTAACCAAGTGAAACAATGTGTGAGGACAATACCTTGGTGGTACTACTGGCAGATCTGGGATTCGAACCCACAACCTTCAGAGCACAGGAAACTCCCTAACAACCCGACCTCCACCTAAAACAACTGCCCTCACAGCGCTTTGAGCAGAGGCCGAACCTGCACGGGCAGACCCCATTGGATTGCAAGTCCAACGCCTTAAACACTCGGCCACCACAGCTTTGAAAAACCTTTGATTTATGTGTGACAGCGAGACTCGCCGCCATACTAATGAGGAGGAAACAGTTTAACCATCCAGCAAACCTTTTTCAAGGCAACCAATGAAATGAAGCACGATTGAGTGCAGAGGAAAACAGAGGGATTGTCGTACACACACACACACACACACGTGTATGTGTGTGTACACAAACTGTTTGAAGGTCTGTAAAAAGAAAGACAAACAGATTCAGAAACAGTTTCTACCCTTCAGCCATTACCATGCTAAAATTGTTTCTTTATGTAGCATATTTATAACAGTTTATGTAGCATATGTAAAAAAAATAGTTCTAAAATAGTTTTAGAATATTTTAGAATATTTATAATAGTCCTAGAAATATTATAATAGTGTTTCATATTTATACGTCTATACTTTTTTACTTGCACATTCTTGAAATGTTTTAGAAATATTCTGTGTTCTAGAAATATTATAATAGTCTTTCATATTTATACGTCTGTAGCTGGAAAGAGGATTAATATTTATACGTCATAATTTTTTTCATATTTATACGTCTGTAGCTGGAAAGAGGATTAATATCGATTCACTCGTATCATTGTCAAGGCCGGTTCGAAAGAATCGGTTTGGTGAACTGAACCGAACACCACCAGCAGGACTGGTCGCGCCGAAACCACGCCCATCTTCCGTGACGTCGGCGTGCTTCTGTGAGCTGATTAGACCATTGCTGTTCTTCGTAGAGGAGACCGAGCTCAGGTACAAGTAAGCATGTGAGAGTGCGTGCATATGTACAGTGTATGATAGATAGTAAACTAAAATTCTCCATTACAGTCACCATAAAAAGATAACGCGGCCCCTTATAGACACGCGTGAATACACAACAGCACAGCGTGAAAAATGTGAAAACCTTTCTCTGCATTTAACCCATTCACCAAATGTGTGAGGACGGTCTCTTGTTCATCGTAGCTTCAGTGGTGTCACTGGTAGATATTAGACCACCGAAAAGTCCTTAACCACAAGACCTTCAACTAAAACGACCACCCATTTCAACGCTGCGAGCAGGGTTCGAACCTGCGCGGGGATACCCCATTGGATTTCAAGTCCAACGCCTTAACCACTCGGCCATCGCAGCCCTGAGTAGTTTCTCAGTCTCCCGTGTGGCAGGGATACTCAGCATCATACTATCGAGAAGGAAATGTCCAGCAAACCTTTTCAAGGCAACCAATGAAATGAATCACGACTGAGTTCAGCTTAAGAAACCCAAACACAAAGAGAGGAAAATAGCGGGAAAACCTTACACGAACCAAATCTACAGAACACCTGATTATCACTTCGTTACTCTGGAAAGCACAATGCAAAAAAAAAAAAAATTAACTCCTGCCCATACAAAAATTACCTCTCATGTCATAACAATTATAATAATACACAAACTTTTATGTACGTATTTATTTATGTAACATACTGTTATATTGTAGTTTTATTCTATAGGTTATACGGCTTCTACTTTCTTCTCTTGTTCTGTCCACTTTGCTGCAGTAACAATTTAAATTTCCCACTTATGGAACTAATAAAAGGTTATCTTATCGTATCTTAATGACATTAAGTATGTTGGGGAAAAATCAGCAGTGGATTATGTGTGTTGTAGTGTAGTGCTGATTTTTTTCCAACATACTTTTCCATGTAATTAATCCTCTTTTTAATGGCACAGGTGAAGTATCCCTCTTAATTTGCAGTTTTTTTGTAAGTAAATTGTGTCTGATATCTCCTACTGAAGGCGGCACCAGCTGGAGCCATCACTCTCCTCAGTCTCTGTACAACAGCCTGAATTCCTTTCAACAGACGTCACACATTTACCAGCTTAGCCTGGTGGAGCAAAGGGGATCCGGTTATCCTGCGGTCATCACAGCCTCCAGAAGACTTTAGCAGCATAAAGGAAAAGGGGGCAGTTGATACGCTATTTAGTACATTACTTGTAAAGACTTGACTTGTTATGTTTTTGTACTAAATCGAGCTCACCAAGGCTGAGATCTTCTGTTATGGGGTAATTCAGTTCTGCAGCAGAGCAAACCAAAACTGATCACGAAGAAACTACTTCAGAGTCCATCCATCTTTCCATTTATCTACCTACCTATCCATCTATCCAAAGCTCCCACTATGTGATTTAAATGATCATATGATACATAATAATCCCTGAGTCTGCATGGGTCTCCGCTGGGTTCTCTGGTTTCCTCCCACAGTCCAAAGACATGCACATTAGGTGAATTGGAGATACTAAACATCCCCATGAGTGAGTGTGTGTGTACTTGTGTTTGTCTGTTCTGCGATGACCTGGTGACCTGCCCTGGGTTGTCTCTCTGCCTCTAGTCCAGGGATCGGCTTCATCATCCTTGGTTAGAAGGAGCCGCTCATAGAATGGATTGATTGCCTGTTTAAATAGCATGAATCTAACAGACACCTCCATTGGAAGTAAGAGGCTGTTTAGCACAGAGGCTCATGCATTATTACACTGCAGGATTTTTTCATTCAAAAGGAGCAGCAGCAGCTTTCAAATACAGCACTTACCTGATGTCATTAACATCATCAAATTGGCCAAAATAAAAAGAATAAACGGACAGCTGACTGCATGTTTGGAGAATTGTGCAGCACAACTACAAACACGATATAACACAGAATTAGAATCTAAACAGATGTCACCAAAATTGACTGACATTTTAATAATGATCTTTATTATTATTATAATTTTTGTTTTTCTTTTTCCATCCACTTTAAACCTGTTACTCACATTCAAACCTGGAAAAAAGTCATTCTATCCAGAGGGCAGCTTTTCCCAGTACACTTATTATTTTCAGAACGTAGGATAAAATTAACCTGGCTTTACAAAATGAATCACTGTAACAAATAATCCAAGCATTTCATTTGGTACTGGATCTCAAACTGTGCATTGGACAGGATTTTGGAATCAGGCTTATTTCCTCATATCCGAGTTCTGCACATTGATTTATGACCAGATTATATATTAGCCTGGTTTACAAATACATACATACCTATGTTTTGAGAATCATTAATTTGAATAAATCATACATGGTACCACCATCATACATCACTGTAGGTTAAGGGGAAACAAGTTGGGGGTTTTTTTCTCCAAAAAGCATCAGTGCACATGACACAAATGGGAACTGCTCCACTGGGTGCCCAAAATTCCTTTCATTTTCAAATCGCACAGCATTTTCATCCTTTTTCTGTTTAGTTGAACCTAAAAGCTTGAATAAAAGCAGACCACACATCAGTGAATTAATCAGCAAAAGCAGCCAAAGCTCTCCATCCCTTCCACTTTCAGTCTGTTCACTTTCACGCTGGAGCATCATTGGCAAGACACAATCATTTATATACACAATATCAACCCTCTCTCTCTCTTGAGAAATGCTACACTTCAGTTATCTCGTGGTGTAAAAAACATTAAACGCTACTAAACATTAAAGCTATCGTCGGGGGTTTCAGAATTCTTTGACTCAACTTGAGGCGAAACCCTCCTATGTTGGATCATAATGGTGACCACTATTGAATTTCAAATTTAATACAAAAAACAGTCAATTTAGAAATAGCTGATTACGTCATTAGGGACAACTAATTCAATAAACCCTCAGAAACGTACCTGTTGAAAATAACTGTAAAAGACCACAAGAGTTAAGTAAAGGGCAAAGTATTTTCACCTTTGTAGGCAAACGAGGTCTGTGGGACAGATGAGCTCTCAAAATTCCACTCTGCCTTAAAGGTATCACTGCTTGGCTTTTTCTCTTTTTCTCATTTGAGCAAACAGACCTTGCATAGAGAAAGCTCTGGGTATGAAGTCCATTAGAAGTATTAGAAGTAACGTTAGGAAGTTAGTCTTTTAGTTCTGGATTTGTCTGTTAAAAACTGCTATTAATACTGAAGACATAGTTGAACTGTGGCAGATGTAGAAAATTCAACAGCAGCGGAAGAGACGTCATGTTGAGTAGCCCTCGTTCGGTAAAGACAGGAAGCCCACGCTTGTCTGGGAGCCAAATTCAAGAGACCTAACCTAGACAAACCACTGTGGTGAGGTCCTGGGGCATGACAGGCCTTTTTCCAAAGTCTGAGCCTCCCTGCACCCTGAAAAACCAAACTGACTGCAGTACGTCGAGGCTGAGCGTCATCTATGATAGAGCTTTCTGACTGTCTAATCATCCAAACAGTATACAAGGAGCATAAGTAAGTAAAGCAAACAAACTAGCCTGGTCATCTGGAACACCATGGTCTGTTAGGGGTGGATTTAAAAAGGAACTATCTCCTTGATTCCAGTCATTTTGGAAAAAAGAGTCGACTCAAGCTTTGGACTCAAGTAAGTCTTGCTATGGTCAAATATGACTGTACTTTTATTTTTGCCAGATGTCCTTCTGTATGTCTTGTATTTCAGAATTAAGAATATTATGTGGAATTAACTCAACAATCTCAAACAAAATTGCATCCAAAATGAATGGAATCCATCAGCCCGGCAATCAGCACCAGGCCAGTCTAGTTTGTTTGTCTTTTTGCAGTGCTGGGTCTTCTCTTTTTATTTGGATTACAAGTGCAGACTACTGCCACCTGCTGTTCTGGTTTAGAGAAATACTTTCTTTCATCAACGTATGTCAGCTGTGGTCTTTATGGTGTATTCAAGGCGATGATGAGGCCTAGTTCTTCAATGAGCCCTAAGAAAAACAGTGGTGCCCAGAATTCTCAATAACAACAAACATGTTTTCTGTATTTAACTCATTTAGATGCAACAGTGTAGCCATCCTAAACATCAGGGTCATTGAAGCTCCTGCACTGGTCCTCTAAAACCCTCAGTGGACTCTGCACTTCAATGGTCGGTCCCTGGAACAGCAAACTGTAGGCCATAAAGCTAATGTGGCCCGGAACTTGTCAGACGTCCGTGCTGATGGCGCGTGTGTTGGAGTAGAAGTCCGGCAGGGTGTGGGAGCTCAGCGAGGTGGTGTGTGTGGAGGGCAGTGTGAGGGACAGAGACGGGCTCTCGTGCTGACTGGGCATGTAGCCGATGCGCTCGGCCCCGTTGCGCGTCTCGTCTGTGGCGCGGATGTAGTACGACGAGCCGTAGGGCGAGCAGGTGGGGCAGAAGTTGCGGGCCGATAGGGACAGGGGCGTAACACCGGCCCCGTCCAGCCTGGGAGGACTGCAGGAGTCACAGGCCAACTGAGCCTGAGAACAGGAAGAGGAGTCTGGGTCAGACCCATTCTTCTTACAGCAGTAATACTGTGAGAGAGAGAGAGAGAGAGAGAGAGAGAGGCACTAATTAACATCCACATAGAATCAAATCTGTTGAATCTGCTGATTTCATAGAATAAATAAAGAATATAAAGAATACAAAAGAAGCCAGAAATAAGTTAGAGAGTTCATATCTTGGAAAACCAAATTATAACGTAAGCATGTGAATAAAGGTGAAGATGAACACATGCACATGTCAAAACAATGTTTATTTGAAATGTGTGTTTTGCACAACCCGAAGCAGGTCTGCAGAGAGAACCTACAGGGAGTGACCTGCAGGGTTTATTTTATTTAAACTAAACCTTTTAGATCTGAGATATAAAACCAGTCTGTTTTGTCTGCTCAGCCTACAAGTATACCTGAGGAAAAGAAGCTCATTTTATTTTATCGTTTTTGACCAATTTGATCTCATTTTCCCGATTCTCAGTCATAGTGAGGTGGTGAAAGAAGCATGCATGTGTGCGCTCCCCTCAGAGCTCACCTGGAGTCGGCAGTAGCAGAGCACCACAATGATACACAGCAGTATCACCGTTGCGAGTATTCCTCCAGTTATGACGACAGTTCCCGCTGTCATTCGACCTGATCTCCATCAAACCTTCGCAACAAACAGAGACACAGATGTAGAGCAGAGACACATACCATTCTAATGTTTGGAATTATTGTTGAATTACTAATATAACTGTGTTGTAATATAACTGTATTAAAACTAATAATACAACTGTATTGTTATTAATAATGTAACTATACTGTGTCAGGCATTTATACAACATGCCTATAATTTTAATACCATACATTTTTACCAAATATTTGATATGTTATATATATATATATGATATGTAGACATTAGATATGTAGATTATTATTTAATATTTCAAATATTTTGCTATACAATAAGACATTGATATTATTTATCCATTTAAAATGCTTTTTGCATGTTATCCACCTCAACAATTGATCTGCACCTTTAAAATGTTAAATTCTGGATTTATTCTACCACATCGTCATTCATCATCTAAAATATCTGTTTCAGATTTATAACTTCCAACTACTGATCTGAAACCTGTGACCTTGCCCAGAATCTACAATTATCTGCAGCTGAAAAAGGACTGCACTACTAACACTCACAGCTTTACTTTACTAGAAACACTGGCTCCAAACATCTGAAAGAGGTAGCCCTTTTAAGCAAGCCCACTGATGTTTGTTAAAGTGTTGAAAGCGCTCTGAAAATGCCAGCTGCTGAGGGGATCACAAGATGGCGCTATATACCCATACATACAACAATAGTGTTCTTCAGTACCTGAGTGAAAATGTGTGTGTGTGTGTGTGCGCGCATCTATACATAAACACACACACACATATTTATTTATATATAACAGTGTAGCCATCGTGAACATCAGGGTCATTGAAGCTCCTGCAATGGTCCTCTAAAACCCTCAGTGGACTCTGTACTTCAATGGTCAATCTCTGGAACGGCAAACTGTAGGCCATGAAGCTAATGTGGCCCGGAGCTCCAAATATGCAATTGGCCAAATCAAGTAAATAACACGAGCATGTTTCCACTTGTCCTGTGACTGATTGAGTGTATATTACAGAGTACATTTATTATATATCTCACAATATTGGCTAATAGTAAATACTGTAAAAAGTATTCTTCCCATTTATAACCCATTTAATTTTGGATATAAAGAGATCAATAAGTGAACAAAAGATTAATAGATAGAGACACAGAGTACAGTACAGAACTTACAGATCTATATTACAGCAATATCACCACTAATATCCCAAGTGTTTCAGTGTGTTTTAGGTTCTTATTGGACAGAATGGACACGCACTCTTCCAATTTGCTGCATCCTGTTTGTGTCTCCTGGTGTGTCTCTACAGCAACTAAATCAAATCCTTCTGGCCGGAAGACTCAGTTACACAGCTCCCATTCACCCAGAGGGGCAAAGCTGTCATAGCAATTAGACAATCTATTAAACATCTGGTAATCTGGTTTCAAGAATCAGAGCCTAATTATATTGGAGGGCGATAAAACCATATTCGTATTGTGATAAAAAAATAAGCCTTGTTTTGCCAAACTATTCGTAGTGAAAATGAAGCTTCGCTAAATGCTTATGATAGATATTTTTCATTTTACTCTCATATAAGGTGATATGGTTTTGGGCCCATACTGCCCGGCACTAGATGGATTCATGTAATCCGAATGGGCAAATGGATGGAAGGAGGGGGAAAAACGTAAATATTATATTTATCTGCAAACCTGCAAATTTGCTTCTATGAAATATATTTAAATAAACAATAAACATAACTTTTACACAGGCCAACATTTTTTCCCAATACGTTAGAATCAAAATAAACAGCAAATAGATGTGTGTCCTCCTTTTCAACAAAATGTCATTTTACCCAGGGTGCCCAAACTTACGCACGCATGCAACTGCATCACTAAAAACCATGAATCACCTTGAATGGATATGCTACAGTATCAGTCCGCCGGATGGACAAACAGATTGATCGATGGATAAAAAGGGAGTGAAACAAAGAGAGAGAGAGGGAGAGTCTGTTGTGGGTGGCTCTTGTTCCTGTTCCAGTCAGAGACTGTGCTGACAGAAGAAGTGTTGGGTCAAGCAGCTCGGCAGAATTGAATTTGACCAGGGGTGCAGATTTGATTAAGGAGCTGGCATGATGAAATGCAATCTGCAATCATGCAGCTGGATGAGAATAATGAAGGCTCACAACAAACTGACAGAAAGAGACAAAGAGTTAGAGAGAGAGAGAGAGAGATGGAGAGAGATCTGCTCATTTCTCTCTCCATGTTAATGCTTTTATGGTGTTTGGGAAGGTAACAATCCATCACTATAGATAATAGAAGTCTGACAGCTTCTTAAAGTGATGATTTCAACAAAAATGTACTTTTTACAATTTATTCCTTTGCTTCGAATTTAGTCAATTATCCAAACCGGGTTTGTTGTGTGTAGTTTCATCGTACTGGAGCTAAGAATTTATATTGGAGGCATCTGTCACGCCCGTGTCTCGTCTGCCACACCCTCAGCCACCCCCCCCAATACACACACACACACACACACACACACACACACACACACACACACACAAAGCAGGCTTTAAAACATGACACCATTGTATAAACATATATAATCACATGAAAGTGAGTAGAAATTAAGCATCTGTGCTCAGTCCACAATACATACTGTAGGCAGTATTAAGAATAGTTATTTACTTTCATTACACTTTTTAAAACGTACATCAGATTAAAAAATGTACACAAATGTACACATGTACACATGGAACATCATCAGTCCTTGTTTATGAACGCAGTCCAAAGAGTTGATAAACGGATTCTTTGCAAACACTGACATTCCTACTAAAGCCTGAGTAGATTTATAAACCATTGTATAGATTATATAGCTTATATGAGTAAAGCATTTATGGTGCATTCGACAAAAAGTGTCTCATTTTTGCTTGATTCATGAAGCACTTAAGTTCAGGTGGCCATTTAAGTAGCAGTGGACTGAGGCCAGTGATGTAACCAAAGATAATTACATGAAGAAAACTAATAACCAGTAATGGCAAGAACATAATGCATGAAATGGTCCATTATATTCCATTAATGACATTTGTGTGGTTCAGCCATGCCATCTAAGACAGTCTCACACGGTGGTACCACTGTTGGCTCGAGGCGCCAGTATTTGATAAGTGAGAGAAATGGACTGACTGTAGGCTATATGTCATCCCTTCCCCGCCCTCCTAAAGCTAAAGCCTGGCACATCGGACTCGGGGTGGTTTGAAATTCTGCTCACGCAGCAGCCGAGCGGACGGCTGGACGAGCCTCTTCTTACTGCCAGGCCCAGATTAGAGCAACAATGAAAATGCAAGAGTCTGGCACAGCTTTCAATCGCCTTTACTGCCTGTAGGGCTGCAGCGCTGATAAGGCTTCATGCTGCCGAGCGCTGTCAAGCACACGCTTCTGCTTTCGGAAGCACTCTCGCTCTCCGTCAGCCAGCCAATTAACTACAGCACTATTGAACGAAGAGTACTGAGCCAGCTGGAATCACTGAGGCTTTGTGGAAGCCTTTCTTTAGAAAGAATGACAGAATTTAACCCTTCAAACCGCAGGCCTCGTATTTAGTTATGTACTCCAAGTGCAGCAACCACTATAAATTATTCACCATCAATATCTACATCTTAAAATATTAGATCCATACTAGGATTGCACACTATGGATGAAAAAAAAAGTCCTAAAAACATACTCTACTGCTACAAATTGCCAGCAATATGCCTCACAATTAATTCAATCTTCAGTGTAAAACAGAATGGTCTGCATGATGAAATTATTTGCATTAGTGAGTACTTTGATTAATCAAAGCTCCCACAGAAACTCATTGAGAACATATGCCACGGTTCACAATACTCACAGGCAAAATGGATCACATCTATCATATAACCAATGGGAATAAGATCAAATATGTAATACGAGCATTGCAAAAGCTAACACTGCAGTAATAATTACTAACAACATATTATGCAACCCTAGGGTGGGGAATAGTGTGGGCAATTTAAATTTTAGAATACCATTATAGCGAAAACAGCACAAATAATAAATTGAAGAATATAGAGGATGAAAATGACCAAGTCTGTCACTGTTCTGTTTCCAGCTCACTGTATACTCTCTGTTTCTGGAGCAAACTGCCACGTGCACAAGCTACCATCACTGGCATGAGTCAAATCCTCATGGAACACTCTACACTTCAAGATGGAAACGAGTTTTTAAAAAATCAGCCACAGCTGGGGTCTCAGACTCAAATGATCTGCAAGCCACTAGCCAGAGGCTTTTCTCTAATGAAAGACTTTTGGAAAAAAAAAATGCAAAAAAATGTGCCCCAATTTTAACAACATAATTATGACACTACTACTACTACTCCGACGACAAATAATAATACACACATACATATAAACAAATACACACACATACATGAATAAATACATAGTGTTCAGCATTGTATTCTCAGTGGATTCGTTCCATAATTTGATTCACTACTTAATTCTGTGATGCTGAATCTACTGTTTGTCACAAATGATGACACCAAGGCAGATGTAACTATCAGTCTAAATTATTATAACAGCTAAGTGGCGGTTGTGGCCTAGTGGGTAGGATACTTGCCTCTGGACCAAGAGGCTCATGGGTTTGAATCCTACCTTCAGCAAACCACCACCGGGTTCCTGAGCAAGACCCTTAAGCCCAAGTTGCTCCAGGGAGGCTGTCCCCTGTAGTTAGGGAATGGAAGTCGCTTTGGATAAAAGCGTCTGGTAAAAGACAGTTATAGCAGAGGCTGGTTTTGAGGAGCCTGCCCTCTACCCATTATTTAAATGAAAACGACTGATAATCAGTAGTGACTGAATGTGAGTCTTTATTAAGTGGGGGTTAAAACAAAGAAAAACAGTGAATCCATCCTGCAGGATTTTTCTTTAGAAAAAAGGAATAAAGCTAAATACAAGCTTATTTCTATTTTTCTGCAGAGAGCTCACTGACTATGAACCCATTTATTTCGGACTCACCAAGGAGCTCCCTCTAGCGTCCACTCAGCCTAAAAAAGGTAACTAAACCACTTCAGCTGATTCAGAATGCAGCCGCAAGGTTAGTCTTCAACGTTCCTAAGTTCACTCATACCACACCTTTATTAAGGAACCTTCACTGGCTCCCCATGGCTGCTCGCATTAAGTTCAAGTCCTTAACACTTGCTTTCAAGGCCAAGAACGGACTTGCATCCCCTAACATAACAGCATTGATCAAACAACGTATCACTTCTTGTCTTCTCAGAGCTTCAAGCATGGCTCGTCTTGAGCCTCCACTGCTCAAAAGAGGAGGGAGACATGAGTCAAGATTCTTCTCAGTCTCGGCCCGCCAGTGGTGGAATGAACTCCCTCTTCCTATTAGATCCGTGGAGTCCCTGCTGTCTTCAATAATCGCCTGAAGACCCACCTCTTCATGGAAAACCTTGGTGACTAACCTTGTCTCTCAATTCGCCGCCACCACAGGTACGGCTCGCGTACAGCTGGGTTTATTTGTAATGGAAAAACATTTTTTCGTGGTACAGCATGGTTCATTGTAGGGTCAGACTTTGCTCAGACTGTGTTCTATTTTATTCTAGAGGGTGATTTCGTTGCTCAGCTTGCTGAACTTTCATCTGCCACAGGAAGGATGTCTCTTCAGCACTGACCCGGCCGGGTGGGTCTGCCAAGATCCACCGCTCCTCCCTCATCTGCTCTGTCTATTCTGGGCACGCTGCCCTCTTTTGTCCCATCCCTCACTTTCTGCCTGTCCTCATCGTGACATTACTCCTCTTCTCATCCCATCAACCTGTCTACTTTTTCTTTTACTCTATCTTCCCAATCTTTGTCTGTATAGCATTTGTCCATTTCCTGTCTAAGCCCAATGAACACTATTCTCAGTTTCCACTCCTGAACGGAGGCCATGCTGTCCATGTTGGAGATGTTTTGTGATAAATAACAATACGTCCTTTAATTACAGCCTGGAGCCATAAACAAAACCAAGCACAGAATATGCAACGACATCCAAACGTGCTATTTAATAGGGAAACCTGCAATTTGTATGGCACAGTGGAAGAAGTGCAGCCAAACTCATGCATCTATTTTCTTTCAAACACAGACTTTACTCTGACTGGACTTTTATTTATTTATTTTAATACTCATAACTATCATTTTTTTAAAATGTCACTTAAAACCCTTGCTTATGTAATTTTGTGCACCAAAAACCAAATATAATTCATTTTTCCATGACCATTTTCCAAGATCCCTTTAGTCTTTAGAAAGAAAGAGGCAGCTTTTGTTGCTGTGGCTTTAAGACTTACATATGAAACGACTTATGTTTAAATTGGCTGCCCTCAACAGTGTCTTATTCACAAACTGTCTGAACTAAAACACTTGTATAACACTCGTATAAGTTCATTGTGAATGGGCGGGGCTACAGACTGGTTTATGTAAACAAGCTCGTTTCATGACACAAAACGGTGAATTCATTAATCACAAAAACAGGAAAACAGCCAGTTTTTGTGACTTAATCTCCAGATATGTACCATATAGAATGGGGGGTGAATGTGCCATGTTATACTCATTTAATTCGGGATGGAAGGAATTGTTATTTATTTCATGATATGGTCTCCACAGACCATTATGAATCTCCATATATGACATATACATGCACATTTATTCACTCAGGTACAAAATACTGGCACTAATTTATTTCTGAAACTACTGTCCATCTCTGAATTTTATCATTTGTCTCAAAAAACATAATTGGTCACATTTATTGCCCTGGTAGTGGACATGAGCACTATGCCTTTTAAATGTGGGCTTGTATTTTAATGTATTTTCCATAGCTCATCAACTCATCGTTTATTTTTATGTCATAAATGAACCAGGCTGGTATTTAAATTCTGTAAACATTGTAGTATTACTCTTATTTTATTGTTAAGCTTTGACTGAGCTTAAAAGAGATATAAGGACAAAAAAGCAGTTGATCCAGTCAGGAAGGACAGTGGCAACTGGGTAGATTCAGCAAAGCTAGCCTAACCATTGGTTAGGTCTTTAGGAACTGGACAGAAGACATTACACGTCTGTACTGATCACAAATGGTAAATCTGAACTACTGTATCTTCTGTTTTAATGCCTAAACATGTCATATCAAATTGAGCATCATTAGCTCATTTTTAATAGCATTTTAAAGCGAAACTTGAGCCGTGTCCACTTTTTGAAGCATCTCTATTCCAGACATTAGCAAAAATATAAGAATAAAGTTTTGCCCATCGTCTGTCTGGCACAGTGCCAATATTTCCAGATGATGTCAGTCTGGAGATCCACTCAAATATTTTTCTCATTCAGCTTTCAGGGATTCTTTTTGCTCTTGTTGCTCTTGTCCAATAGTTACTTACACTTTAACACAACAAACTTGCCAAATCGTGGACTTGCTGTCGTGAATGACGAATGAAAAGATCTTGTGATTTGTTTTCATTTCTAATATATAGTTTATGTTAACAGTCTGTTGTTTTGCTGGATGCAGTTGCATCATTCATATTAGGTCAAATAAAGCAAAGTTGACCGCGGGTCAGTCCCCTGTGTCATCAGATCAGAGCCTTTTTACAACAGTGGAGCGCTTCATTTAATCAACACTGCACGGAAAGCTCCTCCTGATGTCAACTGTATGTTACAGTAATCGTTTTTACAAGCTTGTATTTTAAAGGGCTTCCCCGAGGCCAGACAACTGCAGGGCATTAGTCACAGTCTTATGCTCAACACACAAAAAAGCAAAATGCATTTATTTGTGTGGCTTCCCAGAAAATCCTCATGCCTACATAAAGCATGCCAGTGTTGGTTTCGAAGGCTCCTGATGTAACATGGTGCCCTTTTGTATCGCTGGGCAAAGACTGGAGTGGGATTCATGGCCAAATAGCTAATGTAATTTATGTACTTCTGTTTCTCTCAGGACTTTTTTTTATTACAGTGAGTTGGAGTACAGCACTCCAACTGTAATACAACTAGACTGCCCCATCAAAACAACACTCTCACATTTCAGATACTATACATCACATTTCAGAGGTGGAGATCCACTCACCACACTCGTATTTAATTTAAAAAAAAAAAAAACGTAATAAAAACATAACTATAGAGGAACGCTCACAATTATACGATGAATATGGATTAATAAAAAAATGAAAACGTTTTGGATTTTCTGCAAAAGAATCGACCAATTACAAATTTTACAAACATTGTCGACTAATCGGTTTAGTTATTAGAATGGGTTTAACACTAAACAGAAGTATAATACTAGTCTTCTTTTTCTTTGAACATTAAACCTCATACAGGTCATATTTTTATGTTGGGCTGATAAAGTGACAATCAGCTACAAAACTGAAAAGCATCTGTTACAAAAGTATAAAATAAGCATAATAACAAAAAATGAATCTTGTATTTCAGTTTGTTCCAAACAGACTGTATTTAAACAATTAAAATCTTAAGCTCACCTTTCCCAATAAACAGACAGCGGAAAATCCCCCAACTAGAAGTAAGGGACAGCAAGTACAGGCAGGCAGCATTCTGCTAACTGGCAACTTTGGCAACTTCATTGTAAAATTAGAGAACTCCTTCAGTCAAATGTCAGTCAGCTTGATCTAAGCTTAGCCTGGCGTGATCTTGAGCTTTCTGGGTGGAGGGCTTGATGGATCACATTCATCAATCTTCAATCACAGGCTACCGCTAATCCTCCATACACCTGGATGCACTGAACTGTAACATCCACGGAATGATATTCAGTACAAATACACAAACCATTACAGCCCTAGTAATTAGTTGAAATCTAAAATACTAACGGAGGAAATCCACACAGGCAGGACCTCCCTAATGCTTACGGCTCCCCTTATTGGTTACAATTTCAATGTATATGAATGAAAATTTTAATATTTGAGGTTACAATACTGACATACATACATACATTATATATACAGTGAAGGAAATAATTATTTGACCCCTCGCTGATTTTGTAAGTTTGTCCAATGACAAAGAAATGGAAAGTCTCAGAACAG
>JBBJLS010000039.1:9709786-9722849 GCA_037577275.1 Bryconaethiops microstoma | reverse complement strand
TAAAAATATGCCAATAGTAGTGTTACCTAAAAAATCACAAAAAATGGACTGAGTGAGTTTTGGAAATTTGCTCTTCACATGGCAGCTCGCATAAATTTGGGCACCCTTGATCAAATTAATTTTTGTTCATTTTCTTCATGTAAATGAGTACATTTTCTGTACAGATTTCTGCACATTTTAATGCATGATTAATGTTTATTTGCTGAATTTAACATACTGGGAGAAAAGAGACACACGCTGTAGTCAAAAGGCTGATTGATGTTTTCCCCCCAATATGTTCAACTCAACAAATAATATGTGTTGTGCACTAAAGAAAAGTATGTTTATATTTCCTGTAGAAGATGTACTTCCTTGAACTCATTTATGTATTTTTACCTGAATGTTCATCTTTCTGCTTACAACTCCGACTAAATAGTTCCCCAATTGAATCTGTGTATACAGTACAGGATATAGAGAGAGATTTATACCCTTATTGATGATGTTAATCAGTGAAGTAGTAGTTGTTTGTAATTGTAAGCTCATTCCTGTTGCACTTTGTCCATAGATAGTGAGAGAGCATGAGCGTGCGGTGGTGTTCAGGCTGGGACACCTGCTGCGGAGGAGACCTAGAGGCCCAGGTACATCAGCTATATCACATACTGTAGGCCTGTAGGTACACAGCCCATTCACACAGTAAATTAGTCACAATCAAGGTTGTTTTACTTGATTCCTTTATTTTCAATTTTGTGATATACTGTCATCAGGAAAGTGATTTTTTTATTTGATTCTGGTACAGGGCTTCTTTTTTACCTCCCATTCTTGGATGTTTGTCAGAAAGTGGACATCCGACTGAAAATGCTGAAGGTCCCCTCTCATTTGGTAACTTTCAGCTCTGCTGTGTTTGTGTTGTTCTTACTGTAAAGTCTTTTGATGAAGTGCAGTGATTATCTGACCTCAAAAATAGCCTCCCACCTGGGAGACACGTGTAAACATGGGGGGAGATCCTCAGGCTGACTGTAATTACTGTCGCTGAAAACGTCAGAAGGTCGGTGATTGGTTAAAAACTCCAATTTTATAGAGTTAAAGGGCCTGTATCATGGACAAACAAATGTTCTCACTTACTTGTTGTAATGAAAGAGTTTCCTCTAGCATGTACATATGATCAAATGTACCTTTCACATTCCAAATATGGAAATTATGTTGTAAAGGCATCGCATTTTGAATTCACTGTTGTGATGTCATTAAAATCAATACGTTTACCTACATTTATCCCAACTAGATTCAATATCCAGAACCCACTATAACGGTTAAATAATACCTCCTGTGGTTGCCATGAATTTTTCTAGTCCTGAGATGTGTTCTGCAGGTCGTGACGAAAGACCTTGTGTCTACTGAAGTGAGTGCAGTGTGTTACTATCGCATTGAGAATGTGTCCGTGTGTTACTCCTCCTTGGCTGGAGTCCCAGCTGTGCTCCAAGCTCTTGTGCAAGTTTCCGTCAGGGAGGTGCTGGCCCATCATAACTTCTCTCATATACTGCAGAACAGGAGCACAGTGGCCCAGGAGATCCAGGTACAGTGTACATGACCAAATGATCATTTATGTCTTTGTTTCTACCAACATGTATAACTGTTGTTCCATTAATAAGGGGTACAATAATACACTTATTTTAGGTTGAATTGCGTTCCACTTTGGTCCTGGGGGAACATTGTTTTGTTTCACTGTTTATATGGCTGAATTATCTTTATGTTTACGAATTGAAAATAAACCTACTTGACTTGAGGGGCAAAGGCTGGTCTGATCCCACAGAAGAATTACTGTAGCATACATTGCTTAGAAAGGTACTGCTGCACAGATTGCTCTATATGGGGCTGTGTGGTCAGATTGGTCAGAGTACCCATGCTGACCCCTATCCACCACCAAAACACCTACAATGGGCATGGAGAACTGGACCATGGAGGAATGGAAAAAGGTGGCCTGGCCCAGTGAATCACATTTTCCTTTACATCAGGTGGACGGCAAGGTGTGTGTACATTGGATAACTGGGAAGAAAAGGACACATAATGGCAAGTCAACTGAAGCAGCATGATGTTCTGTACTATGTTGTATTGGGAATCCTTGGGTTCTGGTGTTCATGTGGTGTTACTTTTTCACATTACTATTATTAGAGATGGAGTTCATTCCTTAATAGCAATGGTTTTCCCTCATGGCAGTGGCCTCCTGCAGCAGGACAGTGTCCTGTCACACTGCAAAAATTGTTCAGGAATGGTTTGAGGTACATGACAAAATGTTCAAGGTTGACTTGTCCTCCAAATATCCCATCTTATTCCAATCTAGCATCTATGCGAGGTGCTGGACAAACTAGTCCGACCCATGGAGATCCCAAGTCACTTAGAGAACTTAAAAAATCTACTTCTAATGTCTTGGAGTCAGATACGACAGCACACCTTCAAAGGTCTTGTGGTGTCCATGCTTCAACAGGTCAGAGAACTGTTTGGATGGCATGAGAGGGGCCTCCACAATGTTAGACAGGAGATGTTATAGCTGAAGAATGTAAATGAGTGCTCAATTATTTTATTGTGTCATTCTAAACATATTTAATATTTTTATATGTATTTTCATATGTAGCAACCTATTTCTGTCCTTTGGTCTCTTTAAATGCGTGCAGGTTGTTCTGGATTCCATTGCCTGCAGGTGGGGAATTAAAGTGGAGAGAGCTGAGATGTAAGTCATTTAATATATGACAAGATAAAGAGCACTTATGGCAATAATGTATGGCCACAAGAGCCTGAGAGGCCCATCAATCCAGGCTCTGTGCTGCTGAGTGCACGCCTGCTTGAAAGCTGTCTTCTGTGTGTTATTGTGATTCCAGAGAGGATGTGTGTCTTCCACCTGAGCTTCAGCAGACCTTTGCTGTCGAGGCTGAAGCCAAAAGACAGGCTCAAATCAGAGTAAGAACATTCTGTAATTCGGTGTAACACAGATTACATTTAAACTTGCATTATTAGATTAGTTTTACCAGTCACTATTGGTAGTGTAACAAAGTACTAAGTCTAAAATCTGTTTTGGGAATAAGTTATGAAAATATAAATGAAAATATATTCGTTATTTAATCACGATTCTAGACAACTTAGTTATTAGTACTCAAGTAACAAATTAAAATTCAGGCACAGAGAAATTAGATGATTTTAGACAGTGAGATTTTAGACAGTCAAAGCACAGGATCTGTGAAGCAAAGTTACTAGTTTTCATTATTTCATCATTTTATATTAATCATTTGTTTATGTTGAACCAACACTTTATGTGTAATTATTATAAATGTCTTTTTGGAATCTAAGAAAAAAAAAAAAAAGCCCAGTTAAAAATGCAAACCGGCCCCACAGTGTCACAGTGGGTAGCACTGTTGTGTGTGGAGTTTGTCTGTTGGGTGGTGGTGGTCTAGTGGTAGGATACTTGCCTCTGGACCAAGAGGTCATAGGTTTGAATCCTACCTCCAGCACACCACCACTGGGTTCCTGAGCAAGACCCTTAACCCCAAGTTGCTCCAGGGAGACTGCCCCCTGTAGTTAGGGAATGGAAGTCGCTTTGGATAAAAGCGTCTGCTAAATGCCGTAAATGTATGAGTTTGCATGTTCTCCTCATGGTGGCGTGGGTTTCCTCCAGGGTCTCCAGTTTCTCCCACAGTCCAAAGACATTCTTAATTGATCGTAGGTGTGAGTGTGTGAACAAATGGTGTGTGTGTGAGTCCCTGCCTCACGCGTAGACCCCGGGATTGGCTATGGGTACCCACAGCCCTAGTAAGGAATAAGCGGTTACAGAGAATGAATGAATAAAAATGAAAACCGTACTTCGATGACCTTTATAACAAATCCGGAAAGCTATAATGTAAAGTCTAACCAGGCCACAATTTTAGAAAACCTTTAGAAAAAGATCAGTGCCATCTACACTACCCTATTGCAATTAGGAAAAGTCTTTGTTCCCCAGTCTCCTAAATTTCAGACCAACTAACCAGTTTGAAACAAGCCTATTCTCTTTGGATATATTCATTAATTAATATTCCTGAGCAATAGCAAAAGCAGTCCATGTTAACCCAGGATGCTGTATTATGACAGGTGATTGCAGCAGAGGGTGAAAGGGCTGCATGCGAGGCTCTGAAGGCCTCTGTTGACACTCTGTCCGACTCTCCTCTGGCCGTCCAACTGCGCCTGCTGCAGCTCCTCCACACCCTGCGTTCTGACCCACCAGCTGTGGTCCTCAACCTGCCCTCTGACCTCCTCAACCAAACTTTTCAGTTCCAAGACACCTCCAACTCCACCAGTCAGAACCATCCTACAGGTGGCACCTCCAAAGAAACATCTAAAGATTCCTCTATGATGTAATGAGTGTTTCTTAATGAAAGTTTCACTAGGTATATCAATATGCACTTCAAATTAAGCAACAGAAGCCGAGAAGGAGTGCAGTCACGAATAATGTCAGGTTTAAGGCAAGAGAAAAAGGCAACAATGCTGATAATGTTGTTTTATCTACAAAAAACAACATTAGAATAATAATACACTGTAATTGACTGAAAAGTGATTTGCTGTTAAATAACATGAGTTTTTAAACAAAAATGTGCAACTCCAATTTGGCTCTTTTTTCATATTTTTTTAATACATTGAACAGTCCATTTATGTCATTTCAAAATTTAATATCAAACAGACCAATATTATTGATCCAAAATTCTTTAAAATAAAATGTTATATTATTTTACATTAAAGACAATTTTTCCTCCAAGAGTTCCTTTTTTGGAGATGCAAAATTTTGTTTGATAATCACATTTTCTTTCACAGTACCTGTACCATTCTGCTGACAGTGACATCAACTCTGTAAAACTGTAAACAAATATTCACCCAAATACCATCAGGCATTATAAATGATTCAGAAGACCTTGCATTTTGTTGTTATATGTTGTCATCCTCTAATGATGTTCTTCCAGGGTGCATCAGCAAGTGTTGTTTCAGCGCTTCTTGCTGCCTTTAGTGTACTTGGGACTGGCAGTTGGCTTCTGGCTGACCTCCTTGGGGTCAGGAGTGGTGGTCGTCTTAGCAACTGGTGTTACCAACTTAATGCTCACTGGAAATAAAAAATTTTACCTCAAGCACTAGCATTTATCATAATGCGTACTGACTTCCGACATAAAGCATAAAATGCATAGCCACAATGGCGCAATGGGAAAGAGAGAGTTGTGACTGATCTGTTGCACTTATGATGTGAATACGAATGTGTTCTGCTCACCCTCGGCCTCTGGACTGGGTTTTTTTGGAATCTGTCTCTCTAACTCCTGTATCTTCTCCAGAGCTGCCTGGAGGGCTTCCTCTGCCTTTAGAGCCCTCTGCTCTGCACTGATGGCACGAGCTTCCACAGATCTGACATCCCCCAGTGCACACATTCACACATACACATGCAGAATTAGCCCCATTTCTCCTCATACACTTTTTCATACATTTTTCTTGTATATTACTTTTTGCCCTGAGATCTATTTATAACCAAAACCAGCCAGGATTACATTTTCCAACTTCTCTTAATGTAGTGGGCCAAACTATAAGAGTCGGTGTCCCTGACTGAATTCCATAAGAGTACTGTATAATTGTACTGTTTAAATAAACTAGTATTATTTCTATGCAGTGCTGTGATGCCGAATGATCAAGAGATCAACACATTACAGTATATCCTATCCTAAATCCTGTATGAGACACAAACTCGCATGAAAAATGCCAAGCAGCTGATTACAATACAGTAAAACTAGACTTGCTTTAAGACTGACAGGTGTAAATAAGCTCTGCTGTGCCCAATTTAAAGAGCAGTTTGGACTGAAATCCTCTGACATGTCAAACATCACAAACATACTGAATTTTAAATTAAGCTTTAACAATGTTTACATGTACATTGTTAAAAAAAAAAGGCAAGAAGAATTTTGGTTTATATGTCATGAGCCATTTAGAAATTGTTTTTTTTGTTAAACGGCTGGTTATATACTCAGTCCAAGACCACTCTGATTTATATCATATATCATTTATATCATACTCACAATAGCTCCTGCTGAAGAACCCCCACAGTAGACAGCACACTGAAGGCTTGCTGCGCGTTCTCAGTGCTTGGCCGCACTACAAGTTCATTGGTCTGGACAGTAAAAGTCAGAGTGTACTGATGCTCAGTTGATACCATAGTCATCTCCATTGGGTTGTGATTTAGGTATGAGTAAATACAAATGGACACTGACCCCAGTGAGCTGTTCAGTCTCCTCTCCCATGTTTTGCTCAATGATGTGGCCATCATGACCTATTAGTTTCAGGACTGAACCTTCCCTATCTCCATCCTTGACCTCATCAGTCCTCTCCTCCGCCTATAGTTACAACAATACATTCACGTACATCAGCAGAACCAGCCTGTCTGAGACTATGAGCAGAACTATGCATTTTATGCGTCAGAGATCAATGAGGGCCTCTAATAAATTTCACACATTTTATGTTTGAGTGTACATGATGATGATGATGATGATGATGATGATGATGATGATGGCTGATATTCAAGAGTAACAGTAAATTTGTCACTGACCTGTTTATCAGTTTTTTCAGTTGAATGAGGCCCACTGAATGATTTCACAGCTGTCTGCTCCTCTTCCTCATCTTTTTCATCCTCTGATTCGGTATGGTCCTTCACCTGACCACACACACAGGTCTCACACTCAGTTCTTTAAATCAAACCAAGAACAGAGTTAGGCAGAACCTAGTTGCATTTATTCAATTATGTGACTAAAACTACCACCAACTGAAATGGCTCAGAACTGTGAACTTAAAGAGCATAATTTTAGTTCAGCAGCCGCTATGTCCTTCACTATTCTCCATAAGCTGTAGCAGTGCTGGCTAAAAAAAAAAAAACAGCATTAAATGCATAATAAAACACTGTGTTTACTTTAAAATGGACTGGTGTTATTTATATTCTGAGGATAAATTTACTTCTGAAGTGAAACTGAGCTGAAGAATGTGGTCATGATGAGTAGAACAGATAAAGCTCCTCACCAGAGAGTCTACCCCAGCCAGTGTTAAGGAGATGTCAGTGACGGACTTGGGAACAGCTCTCCCCGACCTTTGCAACTCCACAGGACGTCCCGTCATATCAGACAGCAGTATCTGACACACTTCCACCCACTCTGCACACTCCTTCTGAATATCACATACACACAGGGGGAACATCACTTTGTGACATTTCTGAGTATCTTCCAGGAGATGTAGCAAAATGAGGCCTGCTCCTGTACTAGTAAAAATGATTAGATGATACCTGAAGCTTAGAGAGCTGGTGCAGGTCATTTTCTTTTTCATCCTGAGCCATGTTCTTTTGGATCTCCTCCTCCACAATGGCCTGACAGCAGCTGTGGATGATGATCTAACATGGCTACTTCAAAAACATTAAGCTGGATCCTTCTTGAGCTTATTTTCAGATCTGGATCTTTTTGCTATTAAACGCATACTGCAAGAATTAACTACAAAAAGATTGCTTCCTGTAATTTGAGGAAATTATTTGAAATAACATACATAAATGAGTATGAACTTGATATTATTAAGGGGATGTTCTTTGATAGCTTCAAATAAACATTGGCAGAACTGGTTATTTGCCTAAGACTTCATATCTATAAGAAAAGCCCGCTGATTCTTTTGGTTAGACTGGTAATACCTTGTGATGTATTTGGAGAAGTAGTTCAGCTTCTGAGAGATATTCTTGGCATCATTCTCTAACATGCTGAATTCTGAAGTTGTTGGAAGAGGTGGCTCCTGGTCATCATGACGATCGGGCACCATCTGCAGCAGCAAGTCCACCATCCATCGGGTCAGCAGAGTGTGCATGAAATTGACCTGTTTATCATAGACTATGTCAGCTTTTGAGTCTTACAAAAAAACAGTTCACACTCAGCATACATGAACATGAAAGGGTAGCAGTGTTGTACCTCCTCACACAGCGTTAGGTTTTCATAGTCAAAGAAGTTGTTTTGAGATGAGAGAAATTCCCTCAGTGTGTTGAAGACGTCATCAATTTCAATCCTACCACAAAGACAGAGGGTTCAGAGACAAATCTAGTGTGCACTGAGATGAGTTGCACTGAATGGCCATTAGGAAAGAAAGGTTATACCTGGTGTGAGTATTCTGCTTTTTTCTTTCACTCTCCGGCTGGGTGCTGTCTACATTTAGCAATGCTTCCTCAAACAGTTTCACCCAGCTCCCCAGGGCCTTCTCCAGCTTCAACCAGTCAGAGTGAGGCAAAACTTCAGTTCGACCAGTGAGGGACTTCAGTCTGTTGGCCCAGAATTCCATTACTCCACCCAGAGATACTAGCTGCTTATGAATGCCTGTAACAACAGAAAAGTGCAGGGATGAGTTTCAGTTCTGATCATAGAAGGTAAGGCCTGGGTTAAAAAATATGTTAATGAAATCATGTTAATGAAAAATGATTATGCTGTTCTGTTCCTCAAGCCAGTGTTAACAGTAATGATTTTGAACAACCGCTACTTCACTTTTATACTTAGACAAAGTAAAAGAAGACGTTCACTTGCAACAGAACAAACTAGACAGTTTAAAGACTATTAAGCTATTTTCAATGTTTAATTGGTGTAGCATGCTGAGTAATTGGTATAGCACAGTGGACTGGAGTCCCTGTATATTCTCCTACATCTGTAACATCTGTATCTACCACCCAGTCCCTGTGTATTCTCCTACATCTGTAACATGAATAAATCATCAATTGTTTGGGTTCTGCCAAATGCAATAATATCTCATGTGTAAAAATGAAAAGAAATTTCAATAAACTGTTTAGATGTTTTACAACTTGCTGAAGATAGTGAAACATCTACTAACTGCAGACACACTGCCAGTTTCTCACCACTCTCTCCACTGATACGGGTACTCAGCTGCTTGTGGAGCTCAGCGACAGCACCATCAAGCTCCCTCATGGCCACCTGACCCTTGGGTGGTTCTCCATCTGGGGCTGGATGTCTCCTGAAGAGCTGCAGACACACCTCCACCCACTCCTCCTGCAGCCGCGTTAGTGTATTGAGAGTCTCCTGACCAGAGAGAAGGTCCTCTCCACCATACCGTTCACACTGCATGGTCAACAGCTATGGGCAGCAGTCACAGAGATAATATGAAGGATTCATTCTGAAAACAATATGACCTAAGAACAAATGCAAATTATTTCTAACCATTGACCACTGCTTCAAGTCTTCGAACAACTCCTTCTCTGAAGCCTTGTCAAACTTTACATCTGGGCTCCTACAGAAAAGTAAGTAAATAAATCAGAGCACAAATCAACCAAACAAAACCAACAAAGCACTCTGTCTTCTTTACCTGATGTTGGTCTCACAGTACTTGTGCCACTTAATAATATCTCTCTGGATAAACTTGATGTTCTCACACTGGTTTCTCTCAGTCTCTTTCAGCTTCTCCACAAAACTGGTTATGCTATCTTTCCACTGCTCTGTCAGCTGCATGACACGGTTCAGATCCTCAGAGTCCTAGAAAGCAGATCAACATGGTGGAACTTTCCTTGGTTTATTCATGATTTCTAACAGAGAACAAACACTTCGAGACAATAGTGTACAGAACTGTGTGAAGAGTGTACGTACCTTTGCTGTGAGGAAGCCTGTGAAATGCTCGGCTGTTGTGCTCCATGTCTGCTCACTAACATGAAGCTTGCTCACCAATTGCAGGTTGTTGAACTTAATAACCTGGAAGTGAGCTCTGATTTAGATTTAGATTTTACAGTGTACATAGAATCTCTTAAAAACGTAATGGGTTTCGAAGACTAGATGGTGCATACTATTAGATCTTTAGACTATTACATTCAAATTATTGTAGCGAAAGTGGACTTACAGAACTCCTTTTTCCATACCACCTAATTGTTAACATTGAAGATCAGTGTGTTACATACAACATAGTGAAGGCCACTTTATTTCACTGTGCATGGGAATATGCCTGAGTAAAGTGCAAAAGTTATGTTAGCATTGAATAAATGGTGCTGGAGGCACCCTGCCCTGCACATTTTGGTTTTCTCTTCCTCAAAACAAGCACTTCTGCACAGTGGAGGTTTGTTAATAAGCTGATTATTTGGATCAGGTGTGTTGGAAGCAGTGAAAACACTCAAATATGCAGCGCAGGGTACCTTCAGAACCAGGGCTGGGAAACGCTGCTGTAGTACAGTTTCAGTCACCTTGTTTGAATAGCCTAAACCAGGGGTCACCAACGTGGTGCCCACGGGCACCAGGGTGCCCCTTAGGACCACATAAGTAGTCCATGGACCTGTTCTAAAAATAGCACAACTTACCAGTGAGCAGCGTTTAACATTTAATTTTATTCTGTTGCTATTCTTCTTTAATCATATTTGCATTTATATAGATTTGAAAATGACAATATCTAAAAAAAAGCATTTAAACATGTTTCTTATACATGAAGTTTAGATAAGTTTTGGCAAACTCTGTTCTAGTGTATCAAACTGGGAGCCCTTCGTATGGCTCAGTACCCATGAAGTAGCTCTCAGTTTCAAAAAGGTTGGTGACCCCTGGCCTAAACCATGTATTTGTGGATTAATTAGCAAGATGTTTATGCTTTGTGAGATCATTCCTTAACCTTTTGAATAATTATGTGCCTTGATTATTTACATTTTTTTCTTGGCTGCTTCATATGCACCAAAATGTTTAAGAAACCTGACAAAAAAAATAGAACATTTCTATGATCTGACCTTGAGAGCAAGGCTGTAAGTAACACTGCTCCACAAGTCCCTCTCCTTAGTCAGTGAGACCACCTGCCCCTCCAGCCTTCTCCTCTGCATCTCATACAGACCATGGTACTCCCCAGCCATACTGCAACAGAAATCTGTCTGTTACATGCCACACTACTCTACACTTTACACAAACAGAAGGCCATACTTGTCTTACATATTTGTCTTCTCAAAGAAAGACTGTTGAAACCACACTTACTTTGAGATGCCAGAGCAACATTTGCCTGAGAATTGTTTAAACAAAGGCCTGAATACTAATTCCAATAGAACTGAGTAAAGTATAGTAAACTGTTTAAATTAACCTACTCAGAGTTGTGCTGTGATTGCTCCAGTGCTTTAGCCAGCTCCTCCTGGGTCCTCTCAGCTTGCTTAGACACATGCTCATCATGCTCCCTCATCTCATTCAACTCTCTGAAGCACAGCAAAGTGAAAAACAGAAAAGACACATAACACATAAAGTGAATACATAAAACGAAAGGCTACGTTTGCGGGTGGTCAGCACAAATGGATTAGAAAGATGACTTACTGCACTGTGCTGCCTAACATGAGCAAAGCGGAAGTTAGGAGAATTAGTAAGGTTTTAATGATGTAATGTAGTCTTTTGTGATACAGTTTATGACTTACTGAGAGTTGATGTTTGTGGTATTGATAGACTGAGAAGTTTGTTGTACACTACAGGTCAGAAATCTGGGCCCAATCTTGGATTTAAAAAGAATAAACAATACACTGCTTTTTCAAAATTTTATTACAAGAAAACAGACTATTATATAGTCTACAGTAATACATTATTTAGCCACAAAGGTTCAAACTATTGCTTTTAAATATATCAGTACTGTCTTTAGTGCATTGGCATTGATGGATCATGAAAAAAGCAAAATATCACGCAATTCCTTATTCTTAGTGGAAATATGAATTTTATAAACATCATGTACAGATTTAAAGACAGAATTCATTTTAAATGTAGATCAAACCACGCTAGAGGAACAGAGGAGGACATGTTGTAGCAGCATCTTATGGCTGATTTGTGTGAAATTGAGTAAACATCACCCATATGTTATTGAGACTCTTAATAGTTTCACACATTATTCGTATCGTTTCAGTGCACTTTGGCATACAGATGGCAATTTAGAATGAAAAATCATGAAATATAAGAGAAGCTGTAAGAGTAGGACGCTGCAAGTGATGTAATAATAAAATAGGATTTACTCGTTAAGCTGAGCGATGGAGTGCTTGAAGCAGATGATCTCCTCCATCAGCCTGCGGTCCAGCGCTCTCTGAGCCAGAGTCTCTGTGTGGAGGCCCTTGAGCTGCCGTGGGATACGGTCCAACAAGGCAACATACCGCTGCCTACAGGCAAGACAAGGCACATGCAGCAAGAGAAGGGTGGCAAATAACATGGACAAAAAGTGTAAATAATAGAGATCAAAAAGAAAAATTTACCTTCGTATTAGCATGTAACAAACTGAAAATAAAAACCAATATCTAAACACAGACACACCTAAGTTTGGCTAGCAGCTGTCCCCTCTCCACGCACTCCACGCTCACTTGTCGGATTAGCTCGTGGAATACAATGTTGTAGATGTTCTGCTCCACTCGCACCAGTTCCAACAAATTCTGCATCTGTAATACAGAATGTGAGCAAAGTTTGATGGGCCATGTTCACCAAACTGCAAGTAGTGAATTTTGGTAGGAGATGGAAAACACACTGCCCATTCCTCCGAATCCAATACGGTATCACTCTGCTTTCAGGGCAGCACTAAATCAAGCTAATTTGACCTTATAATGTAAAGTCAGTTTAGAAAGCCGTACTTGTGAGAGGTCTGAAAGCTCCTCAAACTGTTGACTGACGCCTGCTTTCTCCAGCATATCATCCATCACCCTCATCAGCTGCACCGCCTCCAGACGTCCACTGGGCTTCCTAATGGCCACAGAGAACAAAAACAGACGTTTTTAATAAGCAGCTTTAGCTTCAAGATAGCAGGACCATTCATGCTGTGCTGTATAGTCACGAGTACTGTAAGTAAATATTATATTACAGCACAGAATAAGAGCAGCTTATTATTATTTTATTACTTACATTGATGGAAAGAGCTTGAACTTCTTTTCATCATCCTCTAGCAGAACTGTATATTTGCTGAAATTAAAAGAAAAATGGAAATAAGTAAATAGAAAAGAGAGATACGTTTTTGGCCTGAAACAATGTGTGTGTGTGTGTGTGTGTGTGTGTAAATGTAAATGTATTTGTTGTTATCCAACAATCAGACAATCATGTACATTCATATA